>CAUYSK010121423.1:0-77911 GCA_963575035.1 Avahi laniger | reverse complement strand
TCAAAGGATCAAAAGTGTAAATATTTAATAGTGGTTTTGATTTGCATTTCCCTGTTGATTAGAGATGTTGAGAATTTTTTCATATGTTTTTTGGCCATTAGTCTGTCTTCTTTTGAAAAGTTTCTGTTCATGTCCTTTGCCCATTTTAATGGGGTGTTTAATTTTTTCTTGCTGATTTTCCTGAGTTCTATATAGATTCTAGTTATCAGCCCTTTATTGGATGTGTAGCATGTGAATATTTTTTCCCATTCTGTAGGTTGTCTGTTTGCTCTTTTGATATTTCCTTGGCTATACAGAAGCTTTTTAATTTGATCAGTTCCCATTTATTTATTTTTGTTGTTGCTGTGATTGCCTTTGGGGTCTTCTCCATAAATTCTTTCCTTAGGCCAATGTCTATAAAGTTTTTCCAACATTTTCTTCTAGAATTCTTACAGTTTCATTCCTTAGGTTTAAGTCTGTTATACACCATGAATTGATTTTTGTGAGAGGTGATAGGTGGAGACCCTGTTTCAGTCTTCTGTATGTGGCTATCTAATTTTCCTAGCACTATTCGTTGAATAAGGATTCTTTTCCCCAGTGTATGTTTTTGTCTGCTTTGTCAAAGATCAGATGGCTATATGATGGTGGCTTTTTATCTGGATTCTCGGTTCTGTTCTGTTGGTCTATGTCTCTGCTCTTGTGCCAGTACTATGCTGTTTTGGCTACTATAGTCTTACAATATAGCTTGAAGTCTGATAAATTGATGCCTCCCAATTCGTTCTTTTAGCTTATGATTGCTTTTGCTATACAGGGTCTTCTCTGGTTCCACATGAAGTGTAGAATTATTTTTTCTTGATCTGTGAAAAATGATATTGGTATTTTAATAGGGATTGCATTGAATCTGTAGATCACTTTGGGCAGTATAGAAATTTTAACAATGTTGATTCTGCCAACCCATGAGCATGGCATGTCTTTCCATGTGTTTATGTTCTCTGGTATTTCTTTCCTCAGTGTTTCATAGTTCTCCTCGTAGAGATCTTTCACCCCTTAATTACATATATTCGTAGGTATTTTGTTTTCTTTGTTGCTATTGTAAAAGGGTATGGAGTCTTTGATTTGGATCTCAGTTTGACTGTTGTTGGTGTATAGGAATGCTACTGATTTCTGTACATTGATTTTGTAACCTGAGACTTTGCTGAATTTATTTATCAATTCCAGTAGTCTCATGGCAGAATCTTTGGGGTTTTCTAAATATAAGATCATTTTATCAGCAAAGAGTGATAGTTTGACCTCTTCTGCCCCTATTTTTATGCTCTTGATTTGCTTCTCTTGTCTGATTTCTCTGGCTAGGACTTCCAGCACTATGTTGAATACAAGTAGTCATAGGGGGCAACCTTGTCAGATTTCAGTTCTAAGCTGAATGCTTTCAATTTTTCCCCATTCAATATGATGGGGAAACTGCACAGGGGTTTGTAATATATAGTTTTTATCATTTTTAGTTAAGTCCCACCTATCCCTATTTTGTTATACATTCTTATCATAAAAGGGTGCTGAATTTTGTCAAATGCTTTTTCTGCATCTATTGAGAGGATTATATGATCTTAATTTTTACTTCTATTTATGTGTTGAATTATATGTATGGATTTGCATATGTTGAGCCATCCCTGCATATCTGGAATGAAGCCTACTTAGTCATGATGGATTATTTTTTTGATAAACACTTGAATTCTGTTTGCTAGGATTTTGTTGAGAATTTTTGCATCTATATTCATAAGGGATATTGGTCTGTAGTTTTCTTTTTTAGTTGCTTCCTTTCATGGTTTTGGTATCAGGGTAATGATGGCTTTTATCAAGAAGTCCCAAAACAATAAATGTTGGTGTGGATACAGAGAGACAGGAACACTCATACACTGGCTGGTGGAACTGCAAACTAGTACAATCTCTGTAGAAAGTAATATGGAAATACCTCAAAGAGCTTCAAGTAGAGCTACCATTTGATCCAGCAATCCCATTACTAGGCATCTACCCAAAGGAACAAAAGACATTCTGTAAAAAAGACATCTGTACTCAAATGTTTATAGCAGTACAATTCACAATTGCAAAGATGTGGAAACAACTCAAGTGCTCATCAATACATTAGTGGATTATAAAATGTGGTATATGTATACCATAGAGTACTATTCAGCCACAAAAAACAATGGTGATATAGCACCTCTTGTATTATCCTGGCTAGAGCTGGAACCCATTCTACTAGGCGAAATATCCCAAGCATAGAAAAACAAGCACCACATGTAGTCACCATCAAATTGGTTTTAACTGATCAACACCTAAGTGTGCATATAGGAATAACATTCATCAGGTGACGAATAGTTGAGAGGCGGGAGGAGGGGATGGGTATACACATACATAATGAGTGCAGTGTGTACCATCTGGGGGATGGGCACACTTCAAGCTCTGACTCGGGTGGGGCAAGGGCAATATACGTAATCTAAACATTTATACCCCCGTAATATGCTGAAATAAAAAAAAATTTTCAGTTTATATTGCTGGTAAACTTTGGAGATGGGATTTGAACACAGATAGTCTTAATCATCATTTATATGTATTAATGTGGTTTGACAAAAAAAGGTATAAACAGAAATGATTCTTTAGGACTCCAAAGAAAATGTTCGAATCCATATTTTCATATTAATATCAGCATGATAATCTATTGAATAAGTGTGGTATATAAGGGATAAAATTAATCCTTTCTCATGAATCTACTACTGTGACCAAACTGCAAAATATACAGTGAATGAATAATTAAATCCAGATGTCTCTTTCGGCAACAGCAGCAGCAAATGCTGGAGGTGTGGGTGAAGCGAAGATAGAAGTGACAGACTCAATATTCATAAAAGTCATGATAATGATTTTTAAAATAAAAATGTGTTTTAAATACCAGCCTTCCATGAATCCTAGAAATTGCATGACAAAAAATAAAATCTGCCTGCCATTTAACAGCCAGCAATACAAAAACCTTGCTATGTCAAATGTAATATGCATAACTGGGTTCACAATTTGGTTTTCTTAAGGAGAAGGAATTTAGTTGTCATTAAACTCTTTGGGAAAGTGGTTTTAATAATGTTCTTTGGTTATCAGGGGTATTGTTTTTTCTTCAGGCAAAGAAGAGAAAATGTACAGCTAAAACCTGTACTGTATTTGATAATGAAGTTGGTCCATTTCCGTGCAGGATTGGAACAATTCTTTATAACACTCAATATGATCAGAGATGTGAAAGCAGACGGTGTCTCAAATCATAAAAAATTGCTGAATTCACAGATTTCTATCTTGAGACAATGAACTGGCCATATATTATATGAAGCCCAAATTTGGTTTGTTGGTGTCTTTTTTTATAACTGTGATTATTTTGGATAGAAAATAGTCACATTAAAAAAATTAAGACAAGACAGAATTGTACGATCTTTTTACTGCAATATGTAAGAAGTGTAGAAGAAATGAGAGTATGTAAGTTTATCTTCTCATTTTTGTGTTCTTATTTTCTTGTGTGATTTTCAGCACAAACATGTTCTACCATGATAGGAACCAAGGACATTCGTGTGCCTGCTTGCTCTGCTAATGTGCCAGGAGCTGGTCCCAATGTTGGTACAATTAATTAAAACTACAAACATGACTGTACCTAGCTCCTATACAGTCTTACCACCACAAAATTTTCTGGATCATTTATTCAATATTCATTGACTTGTAGTCACTAAAGGTACCAAATCTGTTATCAAATATCTCCTATTAGAGATGGTTAAAAAAATTGCTTTGACCCGCTCATGTTCTGCACCTCCCCAACCTAGTGCGTTTCTAAGCAGACTTGTTTTTGCTCTTAATCCTTTGCCAACCCAGCCAACACATCAATATTCCTCTACATTTGTAAAGTAGCTTTTTTTTTCATGCTGTTGATAAAAGAGGATCCAATTCTGTGCACACTCTGGAATTCTGTTTAAAATTGCATGCTTTTAATTTAGGGACCAAGGCAGGATGTAGGGTGTGTCAATTTGGGAATGCCGAATGACTGAAATGTCATGACATTTACAATCCAGATGTCATGGCAAGCTGGGAGACAAGACAGCTTGGTTGATAATTAGATGGCAGATGTCCAAGCAGTCTCACACGATACACATTATTTTTTGTATATTTGAGATTTGAGACCCTAGCCCTGAAAGATAAATAATAAATCATCTCACTCATACAATAAAAAAGGTTAGGTCTCACAATTCTATATTATTTATTTATTATATTTATTTTATATTTTGCTTTTTTTCTCATTTATTTATCAGAAATAGAAAACACATGAAAATAAAACTTACTCATAATCCCTATTTCTTGGCATATCACTGTGCAGGTAAATATACTAGTTATTATTATTTTTACTTTATAATAAATAAAATTTAGACTCCCACATTCTACAAATGAAAAAACTCAGGCCCAGTAGAGGTAAATGATTTCTAAGATCACCCAACTAATTAGTGGCAGAAATGATATGAGATCCCAAAGTCTCTTGATTCTCAAGTCAGCATTCTTTCCAGAATACCTTATTCTTCAATTCAGTTATAAGTATAGGGAAGTCTACTCTTTGATTCCTTTCTGAGTAAATGCTTGGACCAGATCCCCAATGGCTTCTAAGAAAGCTATATACAAAGCTTCAAAGCCTTGGTTCAAGAATTCTGAGTAAACCTATATGGTACCAAAGCAATAGCATAAAGTTTGGAAAAATTCTAGTTGGTAAGGTTGATTCATTTTATTCAATTAAAAGAATATTTTTTGAGGGGGGGATGTAATGGATTCGCTGAGCAGCCCTTCTTGAGCTCTAACCATTCAACACCCTATTTCTAATACAGCCTCTTTTCACTATAGAATATTGACTCATTAAATTTTCCTTCCACTCTGTTATACGGCATTTTCCATACGTTTGATGTTTCAAGTCCAGGATCTCGGGCTTAAAGGCAAAAGTCAAATCTATTACCACTTTTGTAGTTTTGAATACCAATCAAGAAAAAAACGTAAAGCTGGCCATCATGTACATTATTTTATAATGTAATGTGTCAATTGCCAATTATTACATGAGACTATTTTTTTTTCTATAGCAACAGGGAGAGGTACTTTTAAAATATCTTGGAAGTCATATTTTAAAGAGAAGCATCCCTTGAAAAATTAGATGTTAAAGCTTCAGATTTCCTGGATTTAACATTAGCTTGTTGGTAGAAGGGAAAATTTTCAGAGAATCTGTTTAGCTGTCTTATGAGTTATGGAACCAGGAAAATAATGGGTTTTCCATATACCCAGAGGCATATTGTGTACACATAACTCAAAAGCAACTAAACTTTAAAACTTCAAACTTCACACATGGCTATTGTCTTCTAAAGTGTGGTACGATGTAAGTCAGAAGAAAAATGAGCAAAATGATAAAGTGCCCAAACGTGTCTTGGGTAAAGGATCTTGAAGAACTTCTGCAGTGCTGTGATTGCATTCTTTTTCCTGACCTAAGAGGGCTATTTGGAGGAAGTATTTCTACTGCTCTTAAGTTATCACTAGTTTTCCTTTGAATATTCTGCTCAGTTCCCTGTCTTAGTTCAACTGAAACTTCCTTTTAAAATATTTTTGAAATAGTTAGCTCTCCCTGTTTGCTAAAGAAAAAAGTAGTCTAAGTAATCTCATGTAATAATTGGCAATTGGCATATTACATTGTAAAATAATGTACAAAATGAACAGCTTTACTTCGTCGTAGAAGGCATGATGGTTGTCACCAATGGATTCATCTTGTTCCAGGGCAGGAAATAACTTTGCCTTGCTGATGTTTCATTCTGGACCTCTGGAATTCAATACTTCAACCACTTGCTTCCCTGGATCAACATCTCTGCCTTTCTTGTCAGACCAGGATTCCAGTTACTGGGGTTTTCACTTGTTCCCTTGAAGAGACCCTCATTACTACCCCTCTTCACCTAGCTAACAGTCTGGCTCAGTGCTGTCTTTTGTTTCCTAGTAGTCACATTTAAAATTTAAAATAATACGAAGGAAATTAATTTTAAGAATATAATAGAATACAGTAATGAAACATTTTATTATGTCTTCTGAAGAAAGATACCACCAATACAATTTCTGTGACTATTTATGAGGGCGAGTTTCCAAACTTAACCTAGTTGAGTTACCAGAGTATATAGGTGGAAGTATTTGTTTTAAATATTTCTTGATTTTCTTGCCTTAATCAAGTATCTTTTAAAAAATGTGTGTTAGGTTTGCGGAAATACACAGGAGCTCTACAATGCTCAAGCATAGTTTCAATCTTTGTTAAAGTAAATGAGAGATCCCTCTGCTGAATACATAGGTCTATCAGTTGTGTGTAGAGAGAAGTATGTGTAGATATATATGAACAGGGTATATATGTAACAGGGCATGACTCCACAGGGAAGAGGGAAGATGTAGTTTCTCCATAAACTTGAAATAGCCAACACAACCCTTTAAAATGAATCATTATTTTGACTCAGAAATGAGCAGATTAAAAAGTAAAAGGTTTCAGTTAATCCTCTTAGTTGTTTGATTCATATCAAGCATCCAGATGTTCAAAACATCCAAGCTGCAATTTTTTTTTTATTTAGAAGTTTCGCACTTGCATATATTATTTCTTTCCTCAAAGACCAAGTACAGAACCCAAACTGTACTTTTCCAGTCACTCCTTAAAAGTATGGTAATATCATTCCAGAGTTAACAAAGAGCCCAATTATTGGCACCTGGGCTTTCTTTTTTTTTAATTTCAGAATATTACTGGGGTACAAACACTTTGGTTACATATACTGCCTTCACACTGCCCAGGTCAGCTACAAGCATGCCCATGCCCCAGAAATTGTGCACTGCACCATTAGATATGAATTCACCCATCCCCTCCTTCCCCCTCCTACCTGCCCAACACTCGATGAATGTTTCTTCCATATGTGCACATAAGTGTTGATCAATTAGTGCCAATCTGATGGTAAGTACATATGGTATTTGTTTTTCTGTTATTGTGATACTTCACTTAGTAGAATGCATTCCAGGTCTATCCAGGATAATACAAGAGGTGCTAGATCACCACTGTTTCTTAAAGCTGAATAGTACTCCATGGTATATATACACCACAGTTTATAAATCCACTCATAAATGTTTATTTTTGAATGTATAGCATGTACGAAACATTAGACTTAGTGGTTCTCATATTAGTTAATTTCATAAGAATTCTATGAGGTAGGTAGAATTATTTTACTTTAAAGATAAGGAGACTGGAACTGATACACAGAGGTAAGATCTGATCCCAGGTCTCCTGACTCTAAGTGTGATATTCTTTGGACAATATCACATTGTCTCCAATAGCATGTCTCCTTCCAGGTGTGTAAGTGAGTCCAGCGGGTACGCTGTCACTGGCGGGATGGGGTACAGGGGCAGGTGTCTGTGGGGCACACCTGACTGGAAGTGGAGTTTGTGACTCAGCCTGGACAGAGATGATGAGTTACAGTGAAAAAAAAAAGTCAAAATCATAACCGGAAAAGACAAAATCATGCAGAAAATCTTAGATGTGAGTTTAGGGTACAACAGAAACATACAATTGGCATGTGGGAAAGTGAATGAGATAGCGCAGGAGATTTGAGGAGGCTTTAGTTAAGATACTTAAGAAACAGTCTGTGAACAGCATAGATTTAGATATGCTGGGGTATGCAGGAGAGGCAGTGGGTGGAGTTCATGGCGAGAAGGAACCACCAGGGCCGGGTGCCTCCTTTCTTCTGTCCTCTGCACCCTGACAAAGTGCACAGATCCAGGCTTCTCTGGACATTTTGCTGGGAGGCTATATGGAGTGACGTCCCAGACGCACACCTCTAGCCACAGCTAACTTAGCGAATCAGGGATCGGCAACTGTTGTCTGCGGTACCTGGAGGCTAGGCTCTCCTGTTTGGAGGATTTGGGTTGTATTTCCCAAGAAATGGGTATAAGATACTTCTAAGTATGTTGTCTAAAGCAAGATATGGTGAAAATGAGTTAGCTGTGGATGGCTTGGGACATTCCAAGCTGTTGGATGATAAGTGTATGATTTCAGATATCTGGAATGTCCGCAGAGATTGGTGCTCCAGAGCGTACAAAGCTGCTTCCCACTGACTGAACCCAGCCACTTTCGGCTTATATGACATGCAACTCACTCATAGGCCAGGTAAGTCTTCCCGGCTTTTCTCTGTTGGTTGAGTGCTCCCACACGGACTCTACCATTTCAGAAACCCAGTATTCCCACTAGATCAGGTAAGTAAATTCCACTGTAGCATACACCACATAATCTCTGTCTCCAGACCAAAGTGCTTGCCAAGGGTGTTCACGGCCGTTTTGGCAATGCAGTTCATATTGTTTGGTAAATGGAATTTCTTCGGGGCTCTCGGAAGGGATGGCTGGCAGATTGCACCTGATAGAACAATATAAAACACTCATTTACCAGAATCTTCACATTCCTTTCTATTCAGTGCTCTAGTGACGCTGTGACATTTTGACCTCAATGACTGTAGGACATCACTAAGTTCAAGCTTCAATTAGCCAACTGAACAGACTATCAATACCACCCACAAAGCCTCAAGCCAATTCAGTAAATCCTGCATCGCATATGAGATTATAATTTCAGTGAATTCAGACAGACCGAATCTTTTATTCCATCCCTCTTGGCCTTACATCTTTAGAATCCACTTCCACAGATGCCCCTGGGCTTCTATCGGTAAGTTTGGCAAAGTTTTAAAAAAATTCCTTTGGTGTATAAATTATCTCTTTCCAGAGCAAGTCTTACTCCTCTCCATCTGGGATACTTAAGGATCTCCCTGGAGGCTATGATAGGCAATGGGGTTTGTCTTGAGAAAACCCCGTTTGTTTGTGAAGCAATGCTCACAGGTGTGCCATTGAAAGATTGGTCGCAGAAGAGGACTGATTTCCTCAGAAGAGGGGTGGTGGGGTGGGATGGAGAAGGGAATTTCAGTGATTTCAGAAGGTCAAATTTTAACTTCGTCTATTTCTGCACAAATGTCCCCATTCCATGACTCAGAGTCCCGCTTCTTCTGAACAGAGCTCTTATTTTAACATAAGGGACATGAATGGGGCAAACGTTCACTTGGTGCTGTAGCTCCGAAGTCTGCTAACGCTACAAGCAGACGCTGGCTTCGCTGTATCTAAGTTACACCTACTCTGTGACTAGGAGTTGAGGGACCCGTTCAGAGTTGTCATGGAAGCTTTCTGGTTCTCCACGAATACTCTCAATTGCGTGTTCATATTCATATTCATGTTCAGATTTGAATTCACATTTATATTATTTAGCTTTCCTTCCCCCACACTGCACACTCTCTGTGGCCCTCAGGAGAGCAGCCTGGCTCCACAACCTGTACCCTCACGATTGCGCCCACAGTGTCTCAGACGCTTGACAGCTCAGTAGCTCGCCCTCCATCTGCACATGACGTAGTACTACCTACAGGGACAGTTTGAGACAGTTTGAGTAATCCTGATGTTATAGCATGCTGTAGATTACCTGTGTCCTATTTCTGCTTGGTAAGAAGCCTATTCTTACATTCCTTACATATTTGACCAAATTCCACCCAATTCCAGAATCCGGTTTTGAGAATGTTTTCCTGGAGCTATGCTATGGTCAGGTGTAAACGGGGCCAGGCTATTCAATCAAGCTAATCTTGGTGTTCCTGTGAAATTATTTTGTGGATGTGATTAAGTTAAGGATCTTGAGATGGGGAGGTCATTCTGGATTATCTGAATGGGTTCAATGTAATCACAAAGGTGCTTATGAAACGGAGGCAGGAAGAACAGAGTAAGTAGGAGAGGAGACGATGGAAGCAAGAGGCTAGAATGATGCAAGGAAGGGTCCAGGATCCAAAGAATGCAAGTGGCCTCCAGGAACCAAAGGGCAAGGGAATGAATTCTCCCCTGAAGCCTCCAGAGGGAATGTATCCTTGTTGGGACCTTGATTTTAGACTTCTGATCTTTGAAACTTTGATATAATAAGTTTACGTTGTTTTAAGCCACTAACTCAGAGGTCATTTGTTATAGCAGCAAGAGGAAACAAATACAGATTTTAGCATGAGAAGTGGGGTGCTGCTTCCGGTGCAAATGACTGAATTTATCAGGATGCTAACAGGAAGTAGAAGGCATATTCAAAACAAGATAATTTGAGGGGGTTTATTTTTCATTGAAATGTGTACTTGTAGAAGAACCAAAAGTGATAGTACAGCAATTAGGGACCTAGTACCTCTTGGATGGTAACAATCTCTTTGCTAACAAAACAAGGAGAGAACATTTACAGGAACCCTGAGGAAGAGTGATGTATGGACTGGTCACTTTTCGAAAAGATAACACTGTTAGCATAGAGGAAGCTGAAGGAATAAGCAAACTGATCTTGCTTTCCTCCCTCCTGTGATCCCTACTGGGCTCCTCATTGTTGAACCAGATGGCATGGGCTGTTGACAAAGTCATATAACCAACCTACTGGGACAAACATCATGGCAGACGAGGATCAAGGGTAGACCCGAGGGGAAAATAGAAGATTTCTAGTATATCACATGATATTTTAGCTAGCTCCTTCAAATTTGGGAATGACATATAAGACGTGAAGTCAACACTTATGTTTATAATTGTTCACAAAATAGTCGAGCCAGCATTTGGGGTGTGTGTGTGTGCAAATATGCAATCTTCTTTACCCCTAAAATGATTTATGAAGATATTTATATCTTATTTGCATCTTGTGTTGATTGCTCTAAAAAAAATGAATGCTACCAATGCTGGATTATTTAAATTCTGACTATAACCATGGAAACAGGAACCATGCAGTGCAGTAAGCCTCAAGGCAACCACTCCCAATAGCAAAGAGGATGCAGAGATGGATTCTCTTCCGTGCATGTTCCCAGACCACCTGTTGTGCTCTCTACATATCAGCATCGTGACCTGTGCCAACCTTGCGTGGGCCAAGCTGCTGGTACATTAACAGAATGGAAAGGAAAAACACACATTTGCTGGCCATAAATACGCACTGTAGACATAGATAATGTTAATCAATATTGCTACCTACCTTCTAAATGATCCAAGGACCTTACAACACTTTTTAACTCCAATCACTTTTTTTCATGATGACCTGTAATTTTTGTTTAGTATTTTAATTTCACCTATTTATACCCCCAGATTAGTCATTATGATTGTTGATGCTTTGTTCAGCCAATGCTAATTTAGGTTTCTCACGTGTTGGTCATTACATTTGGTCACCATCATTCCTTGCATTTCACTCATTCCTCTAGGTTTAATTTTGTTTTTCCTGAAATGTGTCCTTTGCTGTTTTTCTAGTGAGAATGTGTGAGTAATTAATCCTCTCAGTCTTTGTGAGTTTAAAAATGTTTTTATTTTGCTCTCATCCTTGACAAACAGATGTTTATAGACTTGTAGGTTGAGAGTCATTTTCCTTCAGCATTTAAGATGTTTTTCCACTGCTTCTGGTCTCTTTTGGTGCCGTTGAAAAGTCTTTTGTCAATCTAATTATTGTGTCTTGTAATCTATTTTTTTCTTGTGGATTTCTTTTAAAATTTTCTCTTTTTCTTTGGTGTTGTGTAGCTTCACTGTGTTATTGATGCTACTATTATTATTATTTTATTTATCTTGCTTGAGACTCATTGTATTTCTAGAATCTGAGGATTCATGTCTTTCTTCCATTTTTGAAAATGGAAGCCACCACACCTTGGAGTATTGTCTACTCTTCATTCTCTCTATATTTTCTTTTTAGAATTCTCATTCCGAGGCAGTGATCCTCAGGTGGGGTGGTTTTGCATCTCTCCTGTCCCACAAAGATATTTGGCAATGCTTGGAGATACTGTTGGTTTCCACACTGTGGGAAGGTGTTTGGATCATCTCCTCTCCACTGTGCTGACGAGACTCCCACCCTAGGGTTAGGGGTATGTGGCGCTTGACACGGGACAGATAGGATAGGCAGCCTGTGTGAGTCACATACTCACAGTGTGGGGGAAGAGGACCTCTTCTGCCACACAGGATCATGTGCGGGTTGCCCTCATAGCAGAGATCGCAGGAGGCAGGCTTTGTAGTATCAAGAGGATGGGGTGACCCCTGGTTCCCATGGGAAGATGTGATTGCTTATTTGAATAATTCCATGGACTAGCAGGAAATTGAAACCTGCTACTCAGGAATAAGCAGGAACTGCTGCTGGTCTGTTTGATAGGGAGGTGGCTTGGCTAAGGGCCCTTATCTGTGGGGGCAGAGTCGGGAGGGGAACTTGTGATCAGGCCATTCAAGGCTATACCAAATTTTCCAGATGTTGAAGCAGTATGTAATATTGAACCTCGAGTCTAGGTCTTACACCACTGGAGGGGTGCTACTTAGCATCTTATATAGAGACCAGAGGTGCTGCTAAACATCCTACAAAGCACAGGGCCAGAAAGTAGTATCTGTCTCACATTGCCAATTGTGCTGAGGTCAGGAAACACTGATCTAAGGGTATTATTCACCTTAAAATTTTTTCTTCTGCTTGTAAAATCTTTATTACTCTCCAGGATTCTCTCTATTATCATATTTTTTTATTTCTATCTTTCATGTTAAAGATGCCGTTTAGATTGGGGTGAGAAAAATACAGTCTGCAGGCCAAATCTCACCCATGGCTTATTTTTATACAGCCCACAATCTAGAAATTATTTTACACTTTAAAATAAAAAAGAATATGAGATGTTACTGCAACAGAGATGTTTCTGCAAAACCCAAAATAATGTCAAATATAAAACAAGACAAAGAAGGGTGGGGGAGGGAAGGAGGTGGAAATATAGGAAACAAACACAAGAAAATCTGAGATCAATCTACAATGTCTAACGTCTGCACACCAGGGGTTTCAGAAAGAGAACAGGAAAAAGTGGGAGCATAAAATCACAAATAAAACGACAGAAAAACCTCTCAAACTGAAGGATGCAAGTTTTCGATTGGAAGGTCTCACTGAGTGGCCAGGGACACGTCATTATGAAATTTAAGAACACTGAGTACAGGGACAAAGTTTCTCTCATCTTCTGGAGAAAAAAAAAACAATTTATGTCATCTACAAAGGATCGGGATGACTTTGGATTTCTCAACAGAATACTTGAAACAGGGGGACAATGGAAAAATATCTTTAAAACTATGAAGAAAATTATATTCCCCTTAAATTCCACTCCCAGTGAAACAATCATGTGTAACGGTAAAACAAACACATTTCCAGGCGTTTAAGACTTCCAAAGTACACTGCCATGTTCTTTTTCTCAAAAAGCTGCTAGAGGATGTGCTCCACCTGACAGCAAGAGGAAAACATCCCAAACAGGAAACAGGATCCATCACAGAAGAGGGGACATGCTGTTCCTCAGCATGATAGCAAATGGAGACCCCTGGGTTATAGCTGTGCCCCACCAAAAGAGGCTGGCCAGTCTAGATAGGGCAACATGACTCAAGAGACAGACACAAAGTGAATTGCTGTCACTGAGATCTCAGCAGCAACTGTATCCTCTTTTTAACTAGAGGACACGATACCTGATTAGACCTGGCTGAGAGTCTTCTCTGTCTTTGGCTTGTCTTGACCATGTGTTGATGAGGTTCCTATAATCCTGTCCATACGTTGCCCACTGGCTTCCCAAGAAGCGGTTTTATAAGAACAGAGACTGGGTCAGTTCAGATTATGATCCAGAGATCCTAAATTTTTATTTTTAGGGAAAATTTATATGCTATGGGAATTTATATGCTATTGGCTTTTCTTTATGTAAGTTCAGTTTTCTGTATGCTATTTTCCAAACAAAGATAATATTTTATATAGGGATGTAATCAAACAGTGGCAAAAACCATAAAGAAAATATTTACTAAAAAAAGTCAGGATAATGGGTACCTCTGGGGGAAAGGAAGGAGACCCAGTTGGAGAAGGACCACAGCAGCCTTTTAAGGTTTTGTAACATTTTTATTTGAAGTGGCTAGCCTGTAAATGTGTGCTTCTCGTTCTTTAAACAATTATTAAATAGCTTAAATTTGGGGAAAAAGAGGCTAAATATAGCAGAGATGAACTTTGCTTAGCATTTTGTGAGTCCAATGCTGACAATTTGGAATTTATGGGGACATAATTGTTGAAGAGTGGATCTTTTAGGATGGTTTGATCAAGTCAAGCTCTCCTTTTTTGTGTGATACTATTCACAATAGATTAAAAAAGAAAAGATGATGAGCGTTTCACATATCACCAAAAAGACAATCAATTCGCTGCTTCATTTAATATATTATTCACTCCAGAGTGACTCCTCTGTGCCGGCTTCCTGCTGCAAGTGCAATGCGGAGAAGAAGTGGTCGTTGTCTTCACAGGCTCCCAGTCTAGGTGGAGAGTTCTGGCAAGACGGTGCATAAAGTACAAACCCTCGTGCCATAGCTAGAAATCCTGGAGAAAGAATAACAAAAATACTTTAAAATGTGTAGTGGTGTTTTTCAGAAAGAAAAGGAAATTCTCAGATGATGAAAGTGAAGAAAGAACTAAAAATTAAAAACGTAAACACAGGAGCTGATGCTGGCGCTTCCCTGTGTTTTGGATTCACGGATCTCCCTGCCTGCGGCCTTAGAGGAAGCCTTGGGTCCATGCAAGGTGGGAAGGTATCTGAATGCACTTACCTAACTCACTGATGACAACCCTGAAATCTTAGAGCAGTGAGAATAGACTGAAAGGGAAAGCATAGCAAACATCAAACCAAGGTTCCAAATTTGGGCAAAAAGTGGTAAGATATGGGACAAACCTTCTGTGATCTCGGTGCTAATACCCGTGGAATGTATTAGGGTTATAATCCTCAAGGGGTGAGGGTTTCGGAGGGTCCGGTCAATGCAAGCTCATCGCCATGGATGCTGCCGGCTGCATCTTTTGTGCCCTCCCAATCTTGCTCCTTTATATATCCAGGAAGAGCCAGAAAACACGTTCAGAAATCAAAGATCAAAACAAAACACCAGTAAGAGCTCCCAAGTGTCATATTCTCCTCTAAATTGAAATTATTGAAACGTAAATGGTTATGCCAAGCTTCTTTCTCAAAAGGCACTGTTTGTACAAATTAATTTAGGACCAAAATGTCTTCTGCAAAATTTGAGTTCTTGCTTCTTTCTCTCATAAGCATGTTTATTCCCTAACCCTTACATCATATAATAAAATTAGAGATTTAGACTCAGATTTGGAGTCTCATGGTCAGCAAAAAGTTAAAAATAGATTCCTTAGGAGGAGAACAGGAAAAGTCATTTAGAATTTTCTTTGTCTTCCCTCGGAACACTTAGTGTTCTTTGTGAGCTGTCAACGATCGGCGACCGTGGCAGAAGATGTGGGGAGAGCTGAAATTCTTGATACGGTTCAGTTAATCACATCTCAATTAACTCAGCAAAAAAAGCTCAGAAAACTGAGCTTTAGCAGTTATTAACAGTAACTGTACAAATAATATATAATTGAGATATGATCAGCCATTGTTTTATCATATTTTTAAGTTACAGAAAACTCCAACACACAACAGTGGGGAAAGCAGCAGAGCAGGGAGAGCGCCGGGTCGCCGCCACCCAGACTCAGCAGTTCCTGGCTGTTTCCTCTGCTCCTCCCTCACCGCCCCCTGCTTCTGGCCTATTTTGAGGCAAGTTTCAGTCATTTATTTAATCAACAAATATTTCAGTATACATTTCTAGAAGACAAAGACTCTTTATAAAAAATATGACACACCCTAATATTATATCACCTGTAAAAATTAAACATCATTCCATAGTATCATCAATGTTCACATTTCTTCGGTGATCAGCGCTTCTTAACCGGTGCAGGACTTGCCAGAACAAAAAGAGAGCCCTGAACTGAATCGGGGAGCTTCACAGTTCAGGCAGAACAGAGCAGAGACTATTTGGACATAAAAGTCAGACGTCGGGCGCAGTGAGATTTCATCAGCTGTGGTTCAGCTCTGCTCAATCCATTGCAGCAGGCTCAGTGGAAACGGCCCCCAAATCGCGTCAGCTGTTACCTTTCCACTGAACGACCGAGTCACGCACTTTGATGGGTTTACCAGGACATGTGTTACATGTGTGCGACTTCTGTATTTGCTTAAAATACGCACGTTTCCAGGAAGTTACTGAGGAACGGTGTGAACAGCTGGCTCTGTGACAGGTCTACTGGGAGACAACTTTGGGGAACACGGGAGAGCTCATTTAGTGGCGGAAGGTTGGAGAACTAGACTAGGAAATAGAATTGGGGAAATTCAAGCGGTCTGGGTGTTAGGCTTACAGAGTCCAGCTGCTGGAATAACAAGTGGGCGTATGTTTCATGCCTGTGTTCAGCTTTCAGATTCCGGGGAGGAAGTGAGACTGCTCTAACTTTCTGGCCATGTGCCCACCTCGGCTAGGGAAGCCTCCACCATTTGATTCATAGTCTCACTGCACAATACTCAACGGGCAAGGCAATTCTCCCAAAGCAAGTGGGGTGCCACTATTGAAATAGAATAAATACCAGGAAGCCAAAGAGCCACGGGGAGAATGGAAATGGTCATAATGACAGCTTTCTGCTTCACTAAGACAATTAAGAAAGATCTAGAATGAAAAACAGAGGGAAACTTTTTTTTTGTTAATGTTCTAGGCGATGGCTGAAGGTAAAATGGCCAAAGAGCTGAAAACTGTAAGCAGTGATGAGAGGTGTCATTCGGTTCTAATTGTGCTGAGAATTAAGAAACCAAATAATCTTTGGTGTTTAGCAATCTGGTCATACCTTTAAATTTTCAATATATATATTTTTTCTTACATTAATTATCAACAGTTAATGCTACAAGACTTTTCTTGTTATTTTGTCATTTCTGACTTATTGATTCAACTTCTATAAAAGCAGATTTTTAAAAATAAATTTTGCATTTTAGGATAATTTTAGATTTGCAGAAAAGTTAAAAAGATAGTACAGACTTCTGGTAGACCCCTCGCGCAGTTTCTCCCATCATTAAAATCTTACATTTTTATGGTCCGTTTGTCAAAACTAAGAAATCGATGTTTGTACATTACTAATTAATTCCAGACTTTATTTGGATTCCAGCAGATTTTTCCATGAATGGCCTCGTCCCATCCTAGGATCCAGTTCAGGGTACCACGTCACACCTAGTCACCATGTCTCCTACTCTCCTCTAGGCTGTGACAGTTTCTCAGTCTTTCCTTGTCTTTTATAACCACAGCAGGGTTGAGGAGTAGTGGGCAGGTATTCCGTGGAATATGCTCCAGTCTGGGTTTGTTTGGTGTTTTCCTCATGATTAGACTTGGGGTATGGGTTTTTGGAATGAAGATCACAGAGGTGAAGGCCCTTTTTGTCACATGATAGGGAACGCCTCCTATCTACGTGGCCTCGCAGGTGGTGTTAACCTTCATCACTTGGGTGAGGTGGCATCTGCCAGGTCTCTCGGCTGCAGCGTGACTCTCTTCCCCTTTCCCTGCTGCTGTTTGGAAACACGGCACTAAGCCTAGCCTGTCCTCCAAAGGTGGGGGCCGGGGTTGATTCCACCTGTTGGATGAGGAGTATCTGCATATAATTCTCCTGTAAGGAAGGTTTGTGAGAGAAAACTTTTTAAACTTCACTTTGGAATGTTCAGGAAATACTGAAATACACAGGCATTTGATCAGTGGTCCCTATGGTGGGGAAATCAGAGCAAGGCATAGTCTTAATGAAACGGCTGCTCTGGCCTCGTTCTCAAGGTGGGACTCTGACAAGCTAACAGAGAGGGTGAATTTGTACTTACAGTGACATTGGTGGGCTCTTCTTTTCCAGAGAGAGACTCAAAGGGCCTCAAATAGGACCCCAAACACGACGCAAGCAGCAGATGGGGCCCACTTGGAATGGAACCTGAACCTTTATCCACATGTGAAAAGGGAGGTGGTGTCTCATCCTCTTTCGAACTCTGGGAATCAGAATTGAAATAATTTGGCTCAGAATCTTGGCCTCTGCAAAATTAAGCAAATACCATTTTTAGCCTGTGAACATAGCTTGTGGTGATTTCTGATGTCATGACACACTTTGAGCTCCCCAAGGAGGGAGAGGCACATATTTGTTGAACAGTCTTTAAACACACACACATCTATACTGACAAATTCACTCACAGAGAGGCAACGTCATGTGACAACTGGTTTATGTGATAAACGAGAGCACGCGACATACAGGACACATTGCCCAGAAGTTCACAGCTGGGAAACCATAAACTATCTCACGAGTGGTGTAGGTAAAGACTCTTGCACTTCATCGCACTTCGTGTAGACCAGTTAGAGTCATATACCTCTATAGGCCTTGGTGTTTATTATTTTTAATTAGAATATAACGAATTTGGCGGGGGAAAGTGGGCATGGAAAGGCCACGGGTGCTGACCTAAAAAGGGTCTCCCGGGGGTCCCCCGACTCCGTAACGCCCTGTGCAGACTGGGCAATTCCAGGCTTCACAGGTAAGTGTCTCCTCCAACGATGTGTAGATTTAATTTAGAATTGAATTTGCCAGTAGAAGCTCCTTGCTTCTGTGTTATTTCATCTTAAGATTTCTTAAAACACATCTGCAGTGGCACCTTCGCTCAAACAAGCAAGCGCTTGGTGACGATTTTAGTGACGAATGGTGGCCCATGTAAGAATCTCTCTGCGATTGTATTTTAGCCTCTGGAGCAGTCAGATGTAACGAGTGCCTTGTAAAATCCCATTAGTTTAAGCATCTTCACCTGCATTATGGAAGCGTGCTTCTATTCCTCTCTTACCCCGGATGCTCTTAGGTCAGTTGTGCCAACAGCCTGCCGGGGGTGGATGGCTTGACTTTTTTAACGCGAGCGTGAGAGGAGGAAAAAGCCAGTACTAGATCAATTTTCTTTCAAGTTTTCTTCAAGGGAACAAAAATCAATGGAATATTTTAATTTGTCAGCCTCGCTATGGGGATCGAATCAAAGTTGATTCTCTTGCAAAATAATGTCACTATGTCACAAAGAGTGGTGGCCTTTGGAATTTGTAAAAAAGAAGCCCTGCTGAGTGTGTTTCCCACATAAGCTGAGAACTTCATATGGGGAATTCAATGAAACAGAGTGGCAGCATCCCCTACAAAGCATTTCATTTTTCAAAAATTGTTTATAATTTTTAATTGTAAAATATCCATAATATAAAATTTACCTCTTTAACCGTTAAGCATACAGTTCAGTGATGTTAAGTCCATTCACGTTGTGCAAATGTCAGCACCACCCATCTGGAACTCTTCGTCTGGCCAAAGTGAAACTCTGTACCCAGGAAACTCTAGCTGTCCGTTCCCTCCTCGCCCAGCCCCCAGCAGCCCCGCTCCATGTTCTGTCTCTGTGACACTTGGGACTCTACTTTCTATTTCTATGACTCTCTTGGGAGGGACCTAGTCTCTTGGATCTCCCACCTCTTGGACCTCCGCTGAGATCTGGGACCGTCTTGGCTTGGTGGGGGCTTGTGGAGCAGCCATGGGAGGCAGAGCCCGGGGAGCTTGGAGAGCGGCCGGCAAAGGGTTTGCTCCTCATCTGCGGCTCCCGGGAGGAATGAGCCTGTTTAGTGACGCTCCAAGAACAGGCAGCGCCAGCACCACCTGGGAGCCGCTGGACACGAAATTCTCCAGCTTCCCTGCAGACCTGCCGAATTAGAGGTATACGCTCCACACTTGCTTCTTCTTTTTACAGCAATCACAAAACTACCTGCTATGTTCCAGGGACTATGCTGAACACGCTCATGTTCCAACATGGCTTGAAAACACCTGTTACATTCAGTGGGAAAAGCAAAGGTATTCAAACTGACTGCTGGGAGCCATATAGATAAACTATTTTCCAATTTTTTGTCTTAATAATTTGAACTTTCATAGAATTTGCCAGCAGAAGGCCCCTGGAAAATCTGGAAGGCTTTGTAAAGGGCAGTAAAACTAATTAGGTCCATTTGATATGGTAATTTGATATGTTAAATTATATGGGAAGCATTATCAGGTGAAAGGTGATGCTTAATCTGTCCTAGATTTGTACAAGTAAATATTATTAATGTAAATATTTGAGAAATTGTATGAAGTTCATAGAAATCTGTCAATGCCTCCCCTGTTCATGATATATCTGGTATAATTCCAGTTATTATATTAAAATGTCATATGCCACAGAAATAACTAAATTTCTTTATTAAATGAACTCTTATCAGATCTTTGCCATGGCCACTTTAAATCTTTTGTCATTTCCAGAGAGTTCTTGTTTCACTCGGATGCTTTCCTAAAAGCCTTTGCAAGCAGCTATAATGCAAAAGTGCTTCATTTTTAAAGAGATTCATGGAAAAGACTTTGACAAGTACAGGTTTCCGAGAACTTTAAGATCACACCATTGGAATTGGACTGAGTAAGAATTTCCAGAACTCTAATGAAGAAACTGATAGGTTCCTGAGACTGCTAACCCAAGACCAGAAAGAACGAGACGAATTACATGGGAATGAACGAACTGATAAAGGATGGTGACGGTTTTTATTTTGGAGCATTGCTTGTTCTGTAATATTTTATTTTCCAGATTTAAAGAACTCCTTTCCTTTTTCTCTAAAATTAGCTATAGCTTACAGCTATTTGGCAAAGTATGCCTTTATAAACAAAAACGAAACATTTATTTTTTCTAACTGCCTGATCCCCCCAGACTGAGTATTCTTATTATCATGGCAAATACAGTTATTTGCTTAAGTTTAATAACAATCTGTTCTCCTTGTAACAAGACATTGTTGAACTGGAAACATTTGCTATATTACCAAGCGTGGCTGGAATGTCCTATTTGAATCATGTGCACAGAATCAGACATGACCAGATAGTTTTAAGAAACTAAAATTGATTTTATGGAGCCAATGCTCACAAAGCCCTCTTGGGGAAAAAAAAGTTCTGATACTTGGCTTACAGGGCTTCTTGCCTTACAGATGAATAAGGAAGGTCATGTCCTGGCCCAGGAAGCTTTAAACGTCTTAGGGGCCCTGAGTAGAGGAATTTACCCAAATCTATAGGTACTGAACGTAAAGTCTGGTGGTAAGTTCGTGGCTTGACTTCCCAGCCTCAAAAGGCTTTTAAAATCTAATATAAGATTCTTTATAAAAAGCTCTAGCACAGCAAACTAAGCAAAGGCCTTCTGATCAACTGCCATTTTTACTATGCTTATGAAAATAATCAGGCCAAGGTTAATGAGATTGTAATTATTTTGCAAACAAAGTAGTTTTACTTTGATAGAAATGGGGGTGACTGTAGAGAGAAAAATTATGTTTCACTGGAAAACTATGGCACACCCTATGGGCTATTAGGTTTTATCCCTGTTCATTGCTTTTGGAGTTTTTTTTTTGATCTCCCCATGGGCTGGCCTGGTCCTGCTCAGTTCCGCTAGCTTCCTCCAATATCTGGCTGTAACTGTCTAAGTTAACGTTTCCAACTTTCTCCCACCTTCCTGATCTGACATCACTAAAAACTAAAGCTTCCCTTTTCCCAGAGCCTTGCAAGCTGGAGATGAATGACTCATATAAACTCCAGAGAAATAACCGCAACAGATCAAGTACAGACAACCTTCCTGTCTGTTGCTGTGTGGGCCATTTAGAAAGTTCACCAGGACACCCAGCGTCACCACCAGGAACGTTCAAGCTGCAAACCAGGAAATTTGTCAGATGGCCATTGCCATTCTCACTTCACCATCTGAAGATGCTTCAAGCTTTAGTCTGGAAGTCTTGACTGGCTGCTCTCTAGACTCCAAAACTGAGTTTCCAACTGTTATACTTTGTTTTTCTTATATTTTCATGGAAACTCCCCTCATTAAACGCCTGATGGCTGGCACTGTCCCGTGATACCCTCTACAACCACGTTCCAACAGATGGTTTGGCAGATCTTTAATGAACAAAAGGTGATCGAACAAGAAAATGGTTTTATATTGTCCAAATGAAAGAAGAATATTTCTTCTTTTCTTGAACAAGAGGGGCACTGACAAAGATTCTTTGCTTGACCAAACTTTAGTCAGGCTCCTAACCTTCTCCTAGGCCCACCTGTGCACTTCCTTTTAAAATCCGGTCCTAGTCTAATGAGAATCCTGATAAGCTAGGGTAGCCAGACTCTGTACCTGATCACCCTCAATATCTAATTACGTTTCCTGTCTTCCCCCAGCCCCAAGTGTTGTCTTGTCAGCCGGACATGACTTTGAGAGTCTTGCTAGGTTGGTTTAGCCAGAATCCCTCTTGTCCCTGACTTTTTCTTAGTAATTTTCCATCCACTGACCCCTGGCCCTACTCCTTGGCTACCAATTTCCACTCGCCTATGCTGTATTTGGAGTCGAGCCCAATTTCTCCCCTGCTGCAAAATCCCCTTGCAGTAGGCTACACCTGCTGAGATGGTCCTTAGCAAGTGTCATTCAATAGTATTTTCTTTCACAGTTAATGGTTCACAACAGTTAATGGGGAAATAAGTACTCTTTCCTAGAAATCATTTAATTAAGATAAATTAGATATTCTTTAAAGTTTACAGGTAAAAACTAGAAGAAATAGCTCTTTGATGAAAATTTCTTAAATATGCAAATGAGAAAACAATTTTAAAAAGCCTACCTGTTCAATCAATGCTGAATTATAATTTCAAGCTTGGAAGCTTTCAATTATCTTCCAAAGATACAAACTTTAACAGTTGTAAAATGCTCATGCTTCAGAGATGATGAGAAGGAAGAAAATTCATTTAAAAATAACTTCTAGTGGAGTCACAATATATTTTCTGCTTAGATAAGCATTACATGTATTACTTAAAATTTGCTTTTGTTAAATTTTTCGAATATATATTTAGGCGATGCCAAATTGTTGATCCTTATTTCAAGTTTAATTTCTCATTCTTCTAAACATCATTTAGTGATACAAATTGATATTTATATCTGCCTTCTGTAATGTTAACTGAATTCGTACTTTCTGGTTGATTTATCTCCAATCAGCCAGTTCATTGGTCAATTAGATTTTAAAAAGTAAAGCTTGAAACACCTATTTTAACTTTAGTCATTGTATTGTGTTTTTAAATCGTCTCCACTTAGTCATTGTGGTGGTGCTGTGTAAATGGTACCACCATGTCAAATGCAAAGTAAATAATGAAAAGGAAAAAACCAATATAGACGACATCATGTTAACTCATAGTAAGAGATTGTTTTAGGAATATGAAGTCTTTCTCTTAATAAGAGGAAAACAAAAGAAAACATAATATCAAATAAAATTTTAAATAAATACCAGAAATGTTATGAGTGCATGTTGATTGGGTTGAGAGGTCTCTGTTAGAATTGATGGTGGTTGATTGAGAAACAGTGCAGAATCTACATTTGCATTTAGACCTGTGTGTTTGTTCTTTCATTCTAATAAAGAAAACCCTTTGTACAAAAACGAAGGCTCCTAAGAGTAGAACTTGCACGTCAAGCAGTGCAATGCCACTCAAACTGTGGACATGCTCTAGTCTGAGCACTGCTACTGGCCCACGTGAGGACAGGTGAGAGGAAGCACTGGGACTTTTATAGCAATTCGAGTCTAAAAAAATATTTTACATATTTTGAGCATTTTTAATATTTTCTTACTTTTATTTTTCCAAGAAGTCATCGTCTTTTATAAAAATGTTTTTAGTTTGTGACAGAGTGTAGGAAAAACGAAGCAAAAACCAAACCCTGTCCACTACACTCGCATCATTGTCATGCAGTGCCCGCACGCTTCCGCAAGGTGGCGTCTGGCCGTCAAAGTTGCTCCCGGGAAGACAGAAATCCGGGCCAGGCGGCCGCAGGCTGGCTCCGTCTGTGCGCCACTCTGGTCACGGGCTTGGAACCGGACGCCGGTCCTCGGCAGCACGTGCCCACGGTTACTCCTCGGTGTAATTCCTCATCCTCCGCGAGCAGTCGGAAGGTAGAATCCCCCGCAGGCGGGTGAAATTTGCCAGCGCGTCCTCTGGGCGCCCCCCAGGCTGCGTTCCAACAACAGGGACACCGTGGGCCGTCGCGAGGACATGGGGTGCTTGCGGCCCGGCTTTACTCTAGGAGAGTGGGTCTCGACCCCGGGTGTGCACCGGAGTCGCCTGGAGAGCCTGTCATGCTGGGGATTACGGGCTGGGCCCCGGAGGTTCCCACCGGGCAGGTCTGACCCGTGCCCAGGGGACCTGAGGCTGCTGGTCCAGGGAGCACCGTGAGAACTTCCGCCCTGGGACGAAGCGTGAGGGCCTCGGGGTCAGAGAGTTCGAATCCAAGCTCTGCCTCAGAGACAGGAGAGTGACCCGGGCAGGGGGCGGGCCGTTCGGCGCCTCAGTTACCTCGTGTTTAAATGCAAGCACGCATGGCGGTGGGCTGGAACGGTCCATGCGGCCCTTCCGCAGGCAGCCTGGTCTCTGCTACAGAGAATCTGGATTTTGTGGAGCCCGAAGCTTATACAATTTTGAAAAACATTAAATAATTAGGTAAACAAATACACATTTACCTAGAATGAGCAAATAGAAAGAAATCCAAATATTTAAAAAGCAGATCCATGTCACAATTGTCATAAAACCCAGCAAAATAGCATATGTTTATTAATTAATTGCCTGATACATCTCCCTAATAGTTACTGTTTTTCTACATTTTTGCCTTCATTTTTTTATTGCTTCTTCAAATAACAATTATTATATACTATGATTTTATATAACACAATTAGAAAGTCTTACCATTAGCATGGTTAATCAAGATTTTTTTTTATTCTTAATAGCTTAAGAAATTTCTTTCAGCTTCACAAATGATAATATATAAAGTTTTAGAATTGTTATCAAATTAGGGGGAACTTCTATTATCTCTCTGTCACAAATGAGCTGTATGATTTCAGGGCATTTCAAGTTTTTCTGTGCAAGGACTAACCTTAAATGCTTTTTGAATTGTTGATAGTCTAACCAATTAGTTGCAGATATCCTTGTTGTAGTATTTAAAGTTTTATGTTATTGTATTAGTTTCTTACTGCTACCATAAAAGCCTATTGAACAGTTATTGACTTAAAACAGCACAATGTATTCCTTTACATTTTTGCAAGTTAGAAGTCCTCCTGTGGACTTTTAGCCACAGTGAGCTAAAATCAAGATATCAACAGGGCTTTGTTACTTCTGGAGGCTCAAATCCATTTCCTTGCCTTTTGCAGCTTGCAGAGACCACCCACATTCCTTGGCTGTGGTTTCTTCCTTCACCTTCAAAGCCAGCAGCAAAGCCTCTTCCCATCTCCTGCTGACTCCAACCCTTGTGTCTCCCATTTCACTTATGAGGACCCTTGAGGTTACAGTGGGCCCACCCACACATTCCAGGACACTCTCCCTTCTCCAGGTCAGCTGACCAGCAAACTTTATTCCATCTGCTGCTTTAATTCCCCTTTGCCATACAGGCAAGGTATTCACAGGTTCTAGGGATTAGGGTGGGAGCATCTGCAGGGCTCCCATTATTCTGCCTGCCACAGTTGTCTTCGTAGATGTTGATGTTTTATTTAAAATCAGCAAAGCCTGTAAATCTTTTTCAGCATTCTTATGACTCACGCCTCTACACAGGCAATAAAGGAGCTGAATCATTATTTCTTTTACTTTTAATTTTTTTTTCTGTACTTCAATGGGTGCAAATCATTGTTTCTGTCTGAAATTTCTTTCTTTCTCTTAGTCAGTTACTGCTTTTGGTCTGCTCTGAAAATTTAAGAAAATCACTCCTCAATGTTAGAGTACTTTCTATTGATTTAATTGCTGTTCTTTATTCATTTCGTTTCACATGCTGTAATTTTTATTTGACTATTCTTCAAATGAATATGAGAAAAGAAGGTATGCTTCATGTATGTCCAAATTAGGACGCTATGCTTTTTCATTTGTTTTAAACAATTATTCCAAAGCTTCTTTCCAAATTTCATGTTTAAGTGTTATCAACTTTTTGAATAAACTTTTGCATCTTATTTGTGATAATATTTCTTTTCTGGTGTTAGAAAATACATCTGAGATCTTTAAGATGTTACTCAGACAGCTTTAAAATGAGCAGATCATCTTGTTACATTTAAAGTCTTTAAAGACAAATTGAAACTCTATGACATGAACACATAAAATACTCCAATCCCAGAAGAAAATATATACTAGCTGCAAAATACTGAAATGAGTAACATCTTTGGGTGCTGTAGAGATAATTTTTCTCTGACGAGATTAAGCAACTGTGTACCCACATGTGTGACACCTCAGTGTCACGATGCTGGGTGAATTGCTGCACCCAATGGAAGTACTCCTTGAAGCCATTCCTACGTCAGGGCAGCTGCCGGTTACTTAATTATATGCAGACGTGGCCGCTAACCTGGTAAATATTAATATATCCCACTAATTCCAACATCAATGTATCCCTACCTCAACTTTCCCTAAGCTGGATCCCAAAGACGTTCTCATAACATGGTCAAACTATCTTATTTTGCACCCTGTATGAAAACATGACCACGCGAAGACATTGGTAGGGCCCTTCTCAGCCTTCTCAGGGCCTGGAAAGGGGCCCACTCAGATGAAGGGTCCCAAAGCTGGGGCATCGGTAGCGTTGCAGCACAGCCGCCTCTGCCAGGCATGGAGTAATTTAATGGTTAGTTGTTATTATGGGATGGGCTCCTAACTTCAGCATGTAGCATTCTTCTGAAATGTTAGCAAGTTTAAATGAACTGAATAAAGTACAAGGAATTATTAACCCTTTTGGTATTTGGAGATAAAGGTTAGTAGGATTTTTTATATATATAAAATAACACATACTTTTTTTAAATGAAAAAGTCACTTACATTTGAAGTCAAGAATATTTCTTTAAAAACTATATTTAGCATCTAAAAAATTATCACAAACCAGAAGCAAGAAATCAAGCAGTACATATCGATGGAACTCCCCAATGTCCACCACAGTCCATTCTCTGATTTTTTTTTTCGTCAGAGAACTCTATTTTATTTAACCCAGTGAATCTTTTAAAGTTTTAAGACAAAAATAAGATAACTAGACACACTTTGTAAACATTAGAAACCAACCAAAATCTAGCCGATTCAGCAAAATTCAGGAAGAAGAGGACTCCTAGAACTTAGACTGAAAAACAAAATAAAACAAAACAAACATAAACACACTTCAATACATGATATCTTCATTATTCCCACAGCTCTCCCAATACATGCAGTCTGGACATCAGGGAAAAAGGAAAGTATCAAAAAAATCCTGATTCCTCAGTCAGGATGGTTCTCTCTCCGGTGAAGAGTTTCTGCATTTGACTCTTTGGCTACTTAAGAAATCAGACTCCCCTTTTCCCTGAATATTATAGAGACACTTATGTATTTAGTCAGCACTACTTACTAAACACGTGCTATGTTCCAGGTATTACTAGATACAGGGATTAATAGTGACAACTCCAAATAAGTGACTGAGGCGAAGATCTCAACCAGTGGAGGTTTATTAAGCCAAAGTCTGAGGACGCACCCAGGAGTAACACAAACCACCGCCAAATCTGTGGCTGTTTTTCTGAAGCAGGGTTTGGGAGCTCAGCTTTAAAGGAGGTAGGCATACAGGAAAAAACAAGGGGAGGAGCTGGGCAGAGGGACAAGTGGTCACATTTTTGTGAAGCCGAAAATCTATATTTTACATGAGATAAGGGGAATGTTAGTAGAGAAAAAGGGAATGAAGGAAGCAGCAGTTATGCAGATGTCCCTGGGTGGGTGGAAGAAAGTCTGATCTTGTCTCTGTTCTGTACCTGTGAAGATGAATCTGCAATCAACATTATTAGTGTGGAATCAAACAGATGTTAGTTTTAGCGGCTAGACTTAGCCTGCAGACCCAAAGTTACAATTCGCATGTCCTTGTTTATGGGAGGCCAGCAAGGAATTTCTTTATGAACGGCCTGTGGAGACAGCCCTTGTAGATGCCTGAGGACTTTTACCTTTCCTGAGGATCTGGCTAATGCACAATGTTAGTAACTGCTACTCATCTGGAAGAGGGTGTTGCATGACTCAGCCTCTAGGCTTGACCTTCCCTTCTGCATAAGGTGTTGGGGGTTCTGAGACTTTTATTTTCCTTTACAATAGTCCTGGCTCTTCAGAAGTTCACTGTCTAGTAAGGAAAATAGATTGCTAATGAATTAATAAAAGAACGATATTGATGCTGAATAGAATAAAGCATAAGGTGCTAAGGCACTAAACAAAACAGAACACTTAAGAAATTGAGGGTGTGAGTTTTCCTTATTGTTATTAATACATGTACATTTTCATAATTTACCATACTTGTTAATCCTTGTGTTAGGTCCGGAGCTGAGAGAGAGACACAAAGCCTCGTGTGTTGCAAAATGCAGTTTTATTTTGAGCATGTGGGTGCATATGGGTGGAGGTGAAAAAGCGTCCACACCGAGGAAGGGCAGAACCTCACATTTTATAGAGGGTTTTTCGGGGGGAGTGAGTAACACCTGTAGAGATGGGGCGGGGGTAGCTTTGGTCCTTATCGGGAGAGAGAGGGAGGGATAAACTTCATCCTTAGCAGGGGGATGGGAATGCCGGCATCGCTGCAGCTGTCTGTGGTCGAAGTTAGATTTCTAACCTTGGACTCTCCAGACTCCGGTAGCTTTTGTTTTACAGGCTTTATGATATTTTTTCAGGTTCCCACCTGGAACAAACCTGACAACTTGGACACCAGGAATCAATTCTATTTGCTTTATTTTGTGTGAACTCTGGCATGGCTGGCCCCATGGCCTCAAAGGCCGGCGAAGTCACCCCAGACACTCTCAGCGAACTTCGGAGAAGGAAGACTGGCAGCATTCCCAATGTTTGTTATAACTTCTCTGGCACAAGGTTGGATGTGGGTTCCCATCGAGGCCGGTGGCGGCTTGGACGGTCTATTTGATTGAAGCCTGTGGTGGGTTTTTTTCCTTCCTTTTTTCAAAATTGCAAAATACACTTAACAGAGTTTACGTTGCAGCAATTTTAAAGTGTACAAGTTAGTGGCATCAAGCACACGCTCGGTGTCGTGCAGCCGTCGCCGCTGTGTGGTTCCCGCGCTTTTCCACCGCAGCAAGCAAACGCCCGGGGCTGATGGCAGAGTGGGGAGAGCCGCTTCCCACCCCCGCCATCAGCCCTGGAACCGCCCGTCTGCTTCTGCCTCTGTGTGTTTGCACATGATGGAGTCCCCCAGTTCCTTTACTGTATTTTTTTAGTTGTTTTCTTAGTGGTCATCTTGGGCATTACAATTAACATCTTAAACTTTGAACAACCAAGCTTGAATGAATACCAATGTAGCTTCAATAGTATACACTCTGTTCTTATACGTCTCTGTTCCTCCTCCTTTATATCATTATTGTCACAGACTGTATCTTTATACATTTCAGGTCCATTAACATAGATTTATAATTACTGTTTTATGCATTTATCTTTTAAATCACAGAGGAAAAAAAAGAGGAGTTACAAACCAAAAAGGTAATAATGCTTGCTTTTATGCTTACCTGTGTGGTTACCATTACTAGTGCTCTTTATTTCTTTGTATGGTTTTTTTTTCTTTGAGATGGGGTCTTGCTCCATCACCCAGGATGGAGTGCAGTGGCCCAATGATAGCTCACTGCAGCCTCAAATTCCTGGGCTTAAGTGATTCTCCTGCCTCAGCCTCCTGAGTAGCCGAGACTGCAGGTGCACGCCACCACAGCTGGCTAATTTTTCTATATTTTGTTGAGATGAAGTCTTGCTATTGCTCAAGCTGGCCTTAAACTCCTGGCCTCAAGAAATCCTCTCACTTTGGCCTCCCAAAGTGCTAGGATTATAGGCACAGAGCCAGCACACCAGGCCTCTTTATATGGTTTTGAATGCCTAGTGTCATTTCATTTCAGTCTAAAGGACAGCCTTTACCATTTCTTGTAGGGCAGGTTAGTAATAAATTCCTTCAGCTTTTGTTTACCAAAGAACATCTTACTTTTTCTTCTGTTCTTGAAGAGTAGCTTTACCAGATGTAGACTTGTTGGTTGACACTTACTTGCTGTTTAGCACTTTAAACATGTCATTACACTGCCTTCTGGTTTCCACAGTTTCTGGAGAGAAATTGGCTGTAAATCTTACTGTAGGGTTCCTGTGCGTGGAGTGGCTTCTCTCTTGCTAGCTTGAAGATTTGCCCTTTTTCTTTGGCTTTTGACAATTTGATTATAATATCAAACTGTGTTGGTGTGGACATCTCTGGATTTATCCTGCTTCAACCTCACTGAGTTCTTGGCTGTGTAGAACCATGCTCTTTATCAAATTTGGGGAGTTGTTGACCACTATTTCTTCAAACATTTTTCTGCCCCTTTATCTCTTTTTTCTCTTTCTGAGACTTCCGTCATGCACATGTCGGTTCACTCGTTGGTGTCCAGTGTGTCTTTTAAGTTACGTTGCTTTTTTTTTATTTTTCCTGCTCCTCAAACTGGTTAATTTCATTCGCTCTATCTTCAAGCTCACTGATTGTTTCTTCTCTTCACTCAAATTGAGTTTTCACTTCAGTTATTGTACTTTTTAGCTCCAAAATTTCTATTTGGTTCTTTTTATAATTTGTGTCTCTTTATTGATATTCATGATTTGTGGAAACACTATTCTCTTGGTTTCCTTCAATCCTTTGTTCATGATTTCCTTTAGCTCTTTGAGAATATTTAAGACATTTGTCTTTGTCAAGTAAACCTAATGTCTGTTCTTCCTCAGAGACAGTTTCTCTTACTTTATTTATTTTTTCTGTGAATGGGCCATACCAGGGGTGGGGAACCTGTGGCCTTCTAGGTTCTTAAGTGCAGCCTTTTGACTGAATCAAAATTTTACCAGACAAATTCTTTTATTTTTATTAATACATTTTTGTTCATCTTTTATATTTTTCTTTTATTTTTAAAATGAACATATTTAAAATACCAAAGAATAAAATCAGTTTCAACGAAATAGTCCTCCCAGATTGACCGGCACGATTAGAACATTAGTAGGCCACAAGGGCTAAATTGGTGGCTGCTACACTCCTGATTTAGTTCTAACTTCCCCTTGCCTGACTGGCACCACTACCACATGAGATTGGATGGCAAGAGTTTATGGGCATTGAATACGCCAGTCTGTTATCAGCTTTTGACAACAGTACTCTGTGTTTCTGTTTGAAGTGGAATTTGTGGATAGTTGCACAACTCAACAGTAGTTTTTAATTCTGTCTGCTTAACAGCCCATGATGTCAAAGAAGACCAAGAGAATACTGAAGAAGAAACAGATTTTTTAATGAGCATTGGGAATTGCAATATTATATTGTTTCTGCTAAAGATAAGATGATTTCCTTGCTTTGTGATACTGCAATGCCAAAATTAAAGAAATTCAATGCTCACCAGCATTATAACACTCATAAGGACCACAAATATTTTAAATTAGGGGAGAAGCATGAAAGGTAGTATTGCAAAAATTAGAAAATGAAAAGCAAAAGCAAAGAAAATTTTTTAAGCAGCAAAAGATCTCAAAATAATGCCACTGAAGAACCTTAACTGATCAGCAGCATGAATTAGCCTTCAACTTAACAGAACAACTCATAAAATACTTCAAAAGGAAAATATATATTATTCAATCGCTTTGGATGAATCAACTGATACTACTGACTTGGCGCAGGTTTTGTAATTCATTCGGGTCATAATAGATTTTCTTTGCTACAAAGAATTACTCTCTTTGGGCACTACTGCAAACAGAACATGGGGAATAGATATCTTCAACAACTTTCAAGATACGTGTTGTGAAGTTGGACTGAATTCGGTGAATTTGGTGAGTGTACGTACAGACTGTGCACCTTCCATGACAGGAAACAAGAAAGGTTTATTGTATAGATAAAAAAGTATTAACAATCCAGATGCTCTCATTTCTTTTCACTGTATCTTCCATCAGCAAAATCTCTGTGCTAAAGCTACTATAAGTGACACTTTGTAACAAGTTATAAGTATTGTTAACTATATTCATGCAAATGCAACACAGCATCATCAGTTTCTTAACATGCTAAACTTGAATGATGAACTGTTCAGTGTGGATTTGCCATATCATTCTAAGGTGGTTGGCTATCGCAGGGACAGGTGTTAGCCAAAATTTTATTTCTGCAAGAACAAATAGTTAAATTTTATGAAGAACAGAATCATCAGTGTGAATTATTGAAAGAAGATTTTTATAGGAATGCAGTGTTTCTGTGTGATATCATGTCAAATCAAAACGACTTGAATATTTCTTTGCAAGGTAAAACTAAGTCTATACATGATATGCAGCAAAAAAATCCAAGCATTTCAAAAAAAGCCATCCTTTTTCAAAAGACATTTTCCCCAGTTAGCAAAGGTCATTTATGAGCAGGATGAGGTATTTGAATCATTTAAAGAATACACAGTTGTTATAGACTTATTATTAATTGGAGAATATAATGAAAGTTTCACTGACTTTGAGAGTCATGACATCACACCCAAATTAGCATTTCAGCCTCACTTACTTGATACCACCAAGGCACCTAAAGAACTACAGATGGAACTGATTGAGCTCTCAGTAGATGATGTTTTAAAGTCATTGCTCGATGCTAAGAAATATCCAATTGAAATATGGAAAAGTGCAGTAAAATACCCACGCATGCCTTTGGTAACATGTCTGAAAAATGCTTTCTTGCTTTTCAACCACTTGCTGCAGCAAATCTGCATTGTACTACCTAACCCAAATCAAGACACCCTTAAGGTCACAAATAACTGATATCCATCTAGAGGATCAGCTGAAACTGTGAACTTCCATGCTGTAACCAAATGTTCAAATGCTTTCCAACCAAAAGCAGATACAACAAAGTCATTAAAAGTTTAGTTCATTTTAAAATTAACAAATAGCTTTCATTTTTTAAATTATTAATACATACTAGATTTTTATAAAATAATATACATTTTTAAATATATCTAATTGAAGTTTCTCGAATGTGCCCTTATTTGATTACAGCTAAATTAATGCGGCCTTCCAACGTGAAAAGGTTCCCCACTCCTGGGCCATACTTTCCTGTTTCTTTGCATGCTTCATAATTTTTTATTAAAACTGGATATTTTGAATATTATGATGTATAAGAAAATAAAGAAAAAGAAAAAAGAAAGGAAGAAAAAATATATACTCTCCAAGTATTTTTAATTTACTTAAGTTGACGTTTCTTCATTATCTGTTTGATTTGTTAATCCTCACTGGTCCCACCGCAGTGGACAATAGACGTGAACTTGCTCAGAAGGAGTCTGTACAGAGAAGGAGGAGCTCATGTGTGGGAAGGGGGGGAAAGGTCAGTGGTGGACTTTTGAGGCTGCTGCACACACCCACTGGGCAGCCACGTGGAGCCTCATCGGAAGCTCAGAGAGGGAGGTTGGGAGATCGTGTTTAGCCTTGCAGAGTGTTGCTCCTTTAAGGCGGACCCAGGGACGTCACGGTTGCTGGGGGAACGATGAATTTCTGAGGTTATGAGAGTTGTTAAAAGCAAAACATTTCCCTAAAGAATTTTCCATATTAAGCTGAATTGCTTCTTTTACCGTAACATTATAATGCGGTGACAAAGGCAAGCCTTATGAACAAGAAGCCAACACATTTGGGGATCCAGACGGTCATTGCCAAGTTCACGCCTCCTCTCAAGGTGAGGTGACGTGAAGATTTCCTGTTGTTCTGTAACCTCCTAAAGGATGAGCATCACATCTTTTGACTTTTCCCCCAACCCAAAGGCCTGGGCCAATGTTTCACAGCTAGTAGCTGCTCAGCAAATTTTATAAATGCGTGGATATGCCTGAACTTCCTCATTTGTAAAGGACAACGCTTAGATTTAATCATCGTGGAGGTCTTCTTAGGGTCTAATATTCTGTTCTAAAGCATTTTAAGCCGGTTATTTTAATTCCTTTGTTCCATATTCAACAAACTTACCAAAAATTTTTTTTCTATTGTTTAAGAAACAATATTGAATGTCACGGTCAGGCCTGAGAGGTCAGAGCACTGGCTCTGGAGTCAGACCTGGCTTGCAAAGGCTGAGCTAACACTTGTCTTAGAGTGTTGCCACAGGGAGCAAGTAACAGCAATAGCAATAATAAAAACAATAGGTGATGGGTTTCGAGGCCCTAAAGGCCAGGACCCTGTCACACACCGTATGTGGGATAACGCCCCTGGTGCTCGGCTATCAAACGAGGCAGCGCTATTATTACCCCATATTACAGATAAGGTCACCGAGGCACCAACAGTCTACGCCACATGCCCGAGGCAGCACAGCTGGCAAGCGGTGAATTTGCCAAGTGGATTCGAACTCAGGCAGATTAAGATGAGGTGACGCCCATAGCAAGTGTCCAATAAATGGCGAGTGGTAGGCACAGCGATCCCGGCAGCGGAAGGCAGCAGGAGGCTTCTGCGGGTGCAGATGCACCGTGAGCGAGGCCGAGCGCCTGCCGTCAAAGCGCCTGTAGACCAAGGGGAAGGCGACATCTGCACCGGGATATGTGAGGAAGACATCATCGAGTGCCCTTGGGGCGCATAAGAGAGTAATCGGGGCTGGCGAGGGGGACGAGAGGGCTTTCACAGGACGTGGCCTTCCTGCCAAGCCTTGGATGACACGCGAGCGCGAGGAGGGGAGCGAGCACAGCGTGCGCACGGAATGATGACTTCAGCGGAGGGTGGCTGGGAGGAGATGAAGGGGCCCGGCCGCGCGGAAAGGCAGCGGAGGGTGGGATCTGGAGACCCCGCATGTCCTGCTGCAGAGCTGGACTCTATCCTGCAGGTAATGAGGATTTTAGTACCAGGCCGAATAGCACCTTGCGAACTTCCACGGAACGTCCTGCCTTTGGCGAGGTTGGAGCCACTGTGGCTCTTGGCCTAGAATTCGAGTTAAACAAATGGGTGTCGCAGAGCAGACGGCTGCCAGGCCCGCGGCGGGCGCGGGAGCGGGAGCGGGGAGCATCTGCTCCTCCTCGCGACGCTCCAGCCGCCCCCAGCTCCCCGGTTTAATACCAGCATCATTTGGTCGTGTTTGCCACCTGCTGAAAATCTCAAAGTCAGGTTGCTGTTCGCGCCCCGATCTCCCCTCCCCCACCGCTACTCCGCAGGCCACTTGGCTTCGAAGAACTGTTTTCAAAAATGTTTATAATGTCTTACTACTGCCTGTTCCATCTGCTCCTCACTCATGGAGGCCTGGCTCCTTCACAAGGCCTGCAAGTCAGGCGCACGGTGCCAGGAAAGGTTAAAAATGTGGCTTCGCTCTTCCTAGCATGTGGTTTTTTACTGCCTTTGCATCCATCCTTCCTTAGGTGACTCAGTGCAATCTCTCCTGTGAATGAAGCCAAGTCTGCTGCTAATTCTCAAATAATAAAAAAAAGGCCATCTTTCCATTAATGTCAACGGGCCAGTATGACAGTGCTAACACACACGTGCATAGGAACACATATCACACACGCATGCATATGCACACATACTTATGCACACACATGCACACTGGTTCAAATAAATCTTCCATAGTTGTGTTTTGCTAAAACTCTGTGTGAAGTGTCAATGTGTAAACTTTATTTTAAAAATAAATGCTAAAGGTAAAATTCATAATAAAAATCATTCTCACTCAAGAGATGGAGAGAATCAATACGTTCAAAGTATGAATTGTCAAAGTCATTTCAGTGGAAATGATATGAGTTTCAGATAAGCTTTTGAATTCTGTAGAACCATTTGATCAGAAATGCATTTTACCATTATAATTTAGAAACTGTCAGCAAACAGAAATGGAATGTTTTTGAAATAGAAATATTTAATAAAAGGTTTAAGAAAATCTCATCTTTTATCCTTTTGTTAAAATATAACATTCCTTAGAAAAACAAGCACTACATGTACTCACCATCAAATTAGTATTAACTGATCACCACTTAAGTGCACATATAGTAATAACATTCATTGAGTATTGGGCAGATGGGAGGGGGGAGGAGGGGATGGGCATATTCACACCTAATGGGTGCTGTGCACACCATCTGGGGGATGGACACACTTGAAGCTCTGACTTGGGTGGGGCAAAGGCAATGTATGTAACCTAAACATTTGTACCCCTGTAATATGCTGAAATTAAAAAAAGAGAAATATTTAAATATAGAAAAAAATGTGTCTTTGCTTTAAAGGAAAAGAAGAATTTAGTCTATTACCAGACTGCTGTTAGACATTAATCATTTCTATTTGATTGATTTGTTTTGGCTAAATTAATAATCTGTCTTTAGCAAATTCTCCTACTGGCATATTGAGAAGAAAATAAAAATAACTATTGTCATTATATTAATAACTATTGTAATATTAATACCTTTTAAACTCAATATTGTCTGAACATTTTTGCTAGCATTAGGAATTTGCATTAATAGCACAAGACTTTTGAAAAATGAAGGGGATAAATGTAATATTAATCTAGCCAAGAAAATGTACTTGGCCCCCTCATGGTTATTGCCTAACAGGGAACAAGAACTAAGATTTTCCCTTTATTTTAACAATAAAATTGATATTAATAAAAATATTATGATAATAGCTTTGAGCTAAGTGTTTTCCATGCTTTATTTCTTTTGCCTCGTGACAATCTTCTGGGGCAAGTATGATTATCATTGCCATTTCACAAATGAAGATGCTGAGACAAAAAAGTTATAATTCGCCAGAGGTCCTGCAGCTAAGTGGCAAAGTCAGGATATGTATTCATCTCTGTTCAACTCCAGAAGCCAAATTCCTAATTACCATCATTTATCGATTCTTAACCAAAATAAATAGAAATTTAATAATTCATATTTCTGGTTTTTAAGGTAATGTGTCTTCATTTATTTATACTTCCTGCCTGATTTTCTTTAGAACCTCAAGAAACTGGTAAAATTACAACTGACAATTGCTTTACCCTAAAATTTGTCCTTATTTAAACTGTGTTTCCTAACTCCTATTACTAGCAAAAAAGTATGTGTATGTATATACGTATATTTATATATGTGCATATATACATATAAATATATATCCATAAAGATATGAAAAACCAAAAATCTTATTGTGACAGCTATTATCTTCATTCTATATCCTTTCTTCTGGGTCTTTCCAGTTTCAATATCTGCCCTAGGAGCTGCTAAGCGCTAGTAGGTAATGGATGATCCTCGGTTTATGCTCAAATTTGACTTAACAACCTTCTCAATAGATTACAAGATGACTTTTATCAGGGTTTAAATTTCAGTGTTAACATATGTCAGATTTTCTTAAAGCAGAGCCAAGATGGAATTTTTCATGAGAGGTACTTATTAGGGAGGGGGAAGCAGGATTAAGCAGAGGAAGAAGCTGAATAGTAAAGCAGGCCTGACAAAGCTTTGGTGGACTCCATGGAGGGCTCTGGAGCCCATAGTGCCCATCAGGGTTGCCAGATTTAGCAAATAAAATACAGGGTACACAATTAAATCAAACTTCAGATAAACAACAAATGACTTTTTCTATGAGTGTGTTTAGTGCAATATTCATCCCATACAATATTTTCTCTAATAACCCTACTCCCATTGGACCAAAATGTCTGGGTCTTTATATCCCAATTTTTATCAGTCATTGGATGTGGGCCATTCCAGGAAGGATAGGACCTTGAGAGAGGGGGAAGACTTTGAAGGAGCTGTTAGCTGGGCAAAAAACCCTTCCACAAAGGGAGATTTGGGAAACATATATCCGTGTTTACCACAAATGCATAGCCAAGGGAAGTCTCAAGGCAACTGTAAGCTCCAGAACAAGGATTTTAATGAAGGGACCCTAGCAAATCCAAATTTTGCTGCTTCGTGGTGGACTTGCATTGGTACTGTAAAGAAATAACCTAACAAGAAAACACCTTTCAGTCAAGTGTGCAAGCAGTAAAACTGAACACATGTCCATGGAAGACATGTGGCAGCTGAAAAGTTTAGAGCAGGATCAGCTTTATGGATGTGACTAGAGTAGTCATACAGGGCCTCAGGCTCAAAAGGGTCCTGAATTTGGTTTAATGTTCTACTGTCTCTGTCTGGAAGTTCTTGGTAATTTTCTCTTTTATTTTGTTGGTGAAGTGTGAACTGACAGTGGAGCATGCCTATGAGCAGAGGCGATGCATGCACAATATGTGTGTCTGCTGTTCCTGTGTCCCTGTTCACATATAGCATTCTTTTTTTTTTATTTCATCATATTATGGAGGTACAGATGTTTAGGTTATGTATGTTGCCCTTTCCCCCCTCCTCCCCTAAGTCCGAGTTTCAAACGTGTCCATCCTTTGGTTGGTGCACCCATTCTTGATACCCCACAAGCATAGATTTCTGATGGATCCACTATCTGTGAGAATTCAGTGAGACTCAAAGTGAATTCAAGCAAACTACATCTATGACTGATAAGCTGGGGCAGTGACAGCCTCAAGAGGCCATGTTTTCACTGTGAATTAGAGCTTTCTTTGAATGCAGAAGGAAGTCACTGACATTCTAAAAAATACAAATGAAATCTACCATATTCTTTCTCATTCACGCTATATCCTGGTATTATCCAACCAATTATGCTGAAAATGATGACAAAGAAGGAAAGAGAGTGATGGATAAGCCATAGGTTTTTTTTTTTTTCCTTTTCTCTCAGACCTTATTAACTCATCAGTAAGCTGAGGGTAAAGAGTGTTGGTAGAATGTGTGTACATCAAGAAGTGAAATAAAAACAGTTGAGTTAGTTTTTTCAGTGTTTTCAGTGTTCTGGTAAGAGAGAAATACATATGCATGTTTGAGCTATGAAATACAAATTGGGTGATTTCGGTGATTCCACATATGAGTTAAATGCTCTTATATTTGCGTTTAAAATTAGCATTGCATAATATAAAAGTGAACAGCAAAATTCATGCAATACTTTAAAATTTTAATTTTTCTTTGCTTAGAATGGCATTAAGTAGCTGACTTAAAAAACATCATGACAAATCAAGAAAGAAACTGCAGCAGAAAGGAAAAGGCTTTATCTTTTAGTATATTTACAGACACTTTTTGAACAGGGACTATATTTCCATTTTTCACTAGGGCTCAAAAATTGTATAGCTGGCATTAGGTCAGAGGAATGAGATTATCAAGTATAAATGGAGTGGAGTGGAATAAGGACCCTGAAAAACTGCTTTAGGAGAGAATACTGGACTTCTGGGACCATGATTGTGGATGAATGGACTTGTACTACTTTTTTAATAATTTCAAAATATTAAGGGGGAGGACAAATGTTTCTGTTACATGGATAGGTTTTATAATGCTTAAGTCAGGGCTATTAGTGTGCCTATCACCCAAATAGTGTTCATTGTACCTGATAAGTAAAGTAGGTTTTTACCCCTCTGCACTATTTTTAACAATTTGTTCTTTATATCTTGTGACCTAATTTCTGAGCATGAGTTTTCCCTCCTCATACTGTTTCTTACTAATCAAATATCTATTGTCTTTTGTGAATATAGTAATGGGCTAAGAAATACAAAGGGGGCAAAGTGGGTTTGGACTACAGGGAAAACAAATATCGGCTACCGTCAAAGATCTTGAATTCAAATAATGTGCTTTTCTAATCATTTCTAGATTCTAATATATGCCTACATCTACAGTATTTGTGTGTGTAAACATATGCAAACACACACACCTGCCATTTTTCCTTCCTATTTTTTCAACCATATTGTGTTCCCTTTCCGCTTTTGTATCCTTGATCATTGCTAGGATGGTGATGGTGATGGTGATGATGGTAATGGTGATGATAATGATAATAATGAATATCATTCTAAGCACTTTACACATATTCAGTTAATACTCACAGTAGTCCATTTTTATCTCCATAATAGAAATGAAGAAATGAAGCACAGAGAGGTTAAGTAATGTGTGCCCCAAATCAAACATCTAGAAAGCAGATGAGCCAGGATTTGAACCAAGGCTGTCCCTACTAGGCTACACTGCCAAATTTCCTCAAAGTTTTAGGCAATAGTGACCTTCAGCAGAGGTCTTCAAATTTACATATGTGTGCTATGGCAGAGGGGAGGTACTGAAAATTCCAGGGAAGTGATAGGGAATGAATTTACAGATCCTCAGTTTCACTGAGCTCTTTTTCCTAAAAATGATCTGCCAAGAATAAACCTGGAATTGAGGCTGGTGGCCTTTCCCACCTTCCCTTTTGCAATAGCTCTTCTCCTTTTCTTAGAGAAGAAAGGCCCTCATGTTGAATCTCCTACTATGGTTCATTGCCCTGGGGCATAACATCCTCTGAGTGCCAATTTAAAGTATTGGTAATAGTCTTGAGAAAATAAATGACATTTAAGATTGTGTAACAATATCTTTTATAACACAGGAATTTCTAATTATTTGTTAATAATAAAATTAAAGGAGGATTTAAACAGATTACCAGCTGATAGGGTATAAAAGTAATTTTTGATGATAGAACACAATGTGATTTTGTCATATAAATTAGGAGTTCTAAGAATTAGATGACAGTTTTATAACAAAGTTCCCTCCATTCCCATCCTTTTATTTAAGTGATAAGCTTTCTCAGCATTTATATTTACAGAAACAGAACAGAGAAAGTGAATTTATGTCAAACCTTGTTTCTTTCTAAGGATAAGTACCATTCATTCATGCATACATAAACCGATGGTATAAAAACAATGCCATCCATTTCTTTAAGAAGTACATTTCCATTAAGATTATATTTTTTATGTTTAAAATTATTTATCAAAATCTTTAATATATTTGTTTTATCTGATCCTTTTTTCTATTATAATAATTATAAGGACAATTCAATCCTGAATTGTCCTATCAAAGGAAATTTTTAGAAATTATATTTCAATTTAACTATGTATATTTATTGCATAGAAAGAATAGGTGGATTAGTAAAAGATTTTGAAGGAAAAAATAAAAATTTAGTGGAAAATTTCTGACAAAGTTTGTTCACATAATTTTTAAAAAATACATGATGATGAGTAGTACTATAGTAACAGATTCTATTGGATACCTTTAAGAGTGATGTACCAGTTTGTTTAAAAATGTCAAAACTTAAAATATATCCTTTGTACTTGTTTAACATTATAATGAAATAATTTAAAGGTCAACCAAAAATGTGTAAAGGGTATTTAGTTTAATGCAACATTTTGTAATTATACTAACATAAAAGTTTGAAGACCTTATGACCTGAAGGAATTGTCTTGTAACCTAAGTATATTATGTTCAATTCATCTCCATTACATACTCTTTCAGCTCTTTTTAATGCCTAGAGCATCCTTTGAAGTTGACGAAAGCCTTGTGCCAAGAAGGAAGAAAGTATTAGAGAAAGGAGCGATAGAAACCCATCAATTGTAGTGTCCCCAGAGGGGCTGTTTAAATGAGTAATCAATTTTATTCTTCTCTTCAACATGTTCAGGAAACTTTCAGCCTGCTTACTTATTCAATTTCAAAATCGCATCTCTCATAATTGCTTTTGGACCTACATAAAGAATTGATAAGAAAAAAAAAAAGTATTTACCTTACAGCTTCCCACTGGGATAGCCCTAGAAAAAAGAGAAAGAAGAATAAGATTTTATAAGTGAGAAAATGAAACAGGACAATTGCATTCACCTTGGAAATTGAAAGCAAGAAGACTGGTAGAGGTGTAACGCAGATATAGAGAATGAGGAACCAAATCCCTTCCGACTTGCTGTGTGTGTCTAAAGTTAGTTATTTAACCTCTCTGAGACTTAGTTTCCTCAAATAGGAAAAAGCAAAGTAATATCTGTCTTAGAGGATTCTGTCAGGTATGAATAAGATTGAGTGTGAAGAGCTTGGCAAAATGTCCAATATAAAAAAAATGTTAGAAATCTTTGAAGCTGTTTAGGAAAGGAAAGAAAGAAATTTCTTGACAAAAATAAGGTCAGGAGATTCATTTTAATATAACCGAGTTTTTCTCTTCTAAGTAGTACCGTTTAAAGTCCATGTGATTATTTCAGAGATATTGTCATTGTTAAGACATTTCAGCAATTACTCTTTTGAAATTGTCCTTGAAGTACAGAAGTTTAGAATACCCTGTTTTTTAAAGCAGACTTTTAAGAAAAGTTTTATTTCAGGTAATTACAGATTCACATGTGGTTATAAGAAATAATTCAGAGAGATCCTGTTTATCCTCTCCCCTAACAACATATTACAAAACTGTAGTACAATAGCACAACCAGAATATTGACAGTGATACAATCCACTGATCTAATTCGTATATCCCCAGTATTATTTGTATTCATGTGTGCATATGTGCATGTGTAAGAAGATGTTTATTTTTGCAAAGAAAATGTAGATGAAATCTTTCACAAATTTTAATTATCAGATCCCTTCCTACTTAATGAGAATCTGGATCAGGACTTGAGAACACCTAACAAAAGAAAACAGATGAAAATCCATAGAATCTTCAATGCTTGGTAAAATGTTATTCCCTGAGGTTGGGAAAATCTCAATAAAGTACAAATGGCACAATCTGGAAAAAGAAAGTCTGATAAAATGGAGTATATCAAAATTAAAACTTTCTGCAAAAGAAAATACACCATTAACAAAATTTAAATACAAGACAGGCAGGGTAAAAATATTTGCTACAGACATAAAAGACAAATCTTTGGTATCAAGAATGTAAAAAAATTCAGGGAATTAACATGAACATAAAACACTATAGAGAAAATGAAGGCTGAATGGTAACAATTCATAAAAACAGAAATATAAATGGAAGTATAAGTGAAAAATGCTCAAGCAAGGAAACGTAAGTTAAAATAACAAAATACTACCTTTTGTTCTTTAGATTTGCAAAAATATGAAAGTTGATAAAGATGAAAAGAAAACCACAGACCAATATCCTTATGAATATGAATGCAAAAAATCCTCAGTAAAATACTAGCAAACTGAATTCAGCAGCACATCAAAAAAATAATCCACCATGACCAAGTGGGCTTCATGTCGCAGATGCAAAGATGGTTCAACATACATAAATCAATAAATGTGATTCATCACATAATCAGAAGCAAAAATAAAGATCAAATGATCATCTCAATAGATGCAGAAAAAGCCTTTGACAAAATTCAACACCCTTTCATGATAAAAAATCCTCAATGAATTTGGTATAGAAGGAACATATCTCAAAATTATGAAAGCCACATATGACAATCCCACAGCCAGAATCATACTGAATGGGGAAAAGTTAAAAGCATTCCCATTAAGAACTGGAACAAGACAAGGATGCTCACTGTCACCACTTCTATTCAACATAATGCTGGAAGTGCTAGCCAAAGCAGTCAAGCAAGAGAAAGAAATTAAGGTATCCAAATCAGAAAAGAAGAGGTCAAACTGTTGCTTCTTGTTGATAATATGATCTTATGTCTAGACAGCCCCAAAGATTTCACCAAGAGACTCCTGGAATTTACAAATAAATTCAGCAATGTTTCAGGTTACAAAATCAATGTATACAAATCAGTAGCATTCCTATACTCCAATAACAGTCAAGCTTAGAGTCAGATCAAAGTCTCAATACCATTTACAATAGCTACGAAGAAAATAAAATACCTAGGAATATACTTAAACAAGGAGGTGAAAGATCTCTACAAAGAGAACTACAAAACACTGAGGAAAGAAATTGCTGATGATACAGAAAAGTGGAAAAACATATAATGGTCATGAATCAGTAGAATTGACATTGTTAAAATGTCCATACTTCCCAAAGTGATTTATAGATTAAATGCAATCCCCAACAAAATACCAACATCATATTTCACAAATCTAGAAAAAATAATTCTACATTTCATTTGGAACGAGAAAAGAGCCCAAATAGTGAAAGCAATCTTAAGCAATAGGAAAAAATCTGGAGGCATCATATTACCAGACTTCAAACTATACTGCAAAGCTATGGTAACCAAAACAGCATGGCATTGGCACAAAAACAGAGACACAGAAAAACGGAACAGAAGGAAAAAAACAGACATAATACCATTTGCATACAGCCGACTGATCTTTGCCAAAGCAGACAACAATATACACTGGCGAAAAGAAGCCCTATTCAATAAATGGTGCTGGGTCAACTAGATAGCCACATGCAGAAGAATGAAACAGGATCCGTATCTCTCACCATTGACAAAAATTAATTCAAGAAGGATAAAAGACTTAAATGTAAGGCATAAAGCAACAAAAATACTGAAGAAAATGTTGGAAAACCTGTTCAAGATATCGGCCTACACAAAGAAGTTATGAAGAAGACCCCAATGGCAATCTCAGCAACAACAAAACTAAATAAATGGAACTTGATTAAATTGAAAAGCTTCTGCACAGCCAAAGAAATAATCAACAGAGCAAATAGACAACCTACAGAACTGGAGAAAATATTCACAAACTGTACATCTGATAAGGGGTTGATAACCAGAATCTACAAAGTACTCAAGCAAATCATGAAGAAAAAAATCAAACAATTCCATTAAAAAGTGAGCAAAAGACATGAACAGGAGCTTCTCAAAAGAATATAGACAAATGGCCAATAAACATATGAAAAAATATTCAATGTCATTAAACATCAGGGAAATCTAGATTAAAGCCACAATGAGATATTACCTTACCCCAATTAGAATGGCTTTCATTAAAAAGTCCAAAAACAAAAGATGCTGCCATGGATGCAGAGAGAATGCTTATTCTCTGTTGGTGGGATTGCAAATTAGTACACCTTCTATGGAAAACAATGTGGAGGTGCCTCAAAGAACTAAAAGTAGACCTACTATTTGATCCAGCAATTCCACTACTGGATATTTACCTAAAGGAAAATAAGTCATTTTATCAAAAAGACATCTGCACTCAAATGTTTATTGCAGCACAATTCGCAATTGCAAAGATGTGGAATCAACCCAAATGCCCATGAATTCATGAGTGGATTAACAAAATGTGGTATATGTATACCATGGAGTACTACTCAGCCATAAAAAAGATGAATTAATTCCTTTTGTGACAATACGGATGGAACTGGAGGCCATTATCCTAAGTGAAGTAGCTAAAAAATAGAAAAACAAACACCCCATGTACTCGCTATTAAATTGCAACTGATGAGCACACATGTGCATGGGGGGAAGTATATCCCAATGGAAATCAACCCCGGGGGGAGGAGGCAGGAGCAGATGGGCAAAAACCTACCTAACAGGTACAATGAACACTATCTGGATGACGGGTACATTTATAACCCTGACTCAAGCATTACAAAAGCAATACTTGTAAATAAAAACATTTGGACCCTTGCAATACTTTGAAATAAAAAAATAAAATATAATAAAATAAAAGGAAATGGATAAAAATACCAATAACATCTATTAGTTGAGTGCTGTGCATGAATCATTACATTTAGTCCTCAAAACTAAGCTATGAGGCAGGTGATGTCAGTATAAATTTTATCAGCTGCACTAGAAGACAATTTGTTAGTATCTATTAAAACTTAAAATGTGCATATCCATGACTCAGCAATTTCACTTCTTAGTATCCACCCTGGGGGCGTAGTTGCTCATGAGCACAAAGAAGCATATACAAGAATGTTTACTGCAGCAGAGTCTGTAATAGTGAAAAATTGAAAATGAACTAAATGTCCAATAATAAGAGAATGGTTAATTGTCTGTTCATAAAGTAGTTCAACTGAATGAAGGTAGCTATAGAAATTCACTTGGATTGATATCCAAAATGTATTGTCAAGTAGAAAAAGCAAGTTATAGAGCAATACCATTATGTTTAACACATAAACTCATACTTTTTATTATACAGTATATAAATAAGTATAAATATATATAAATAATATTTATTAATCTTAATTAAACTTAATCTTCATTAAGAAGAAACTAAAGCTCAGTCTAAGCAACTTTCCATTTGATATTTATTGAAGCATATCAAAGCACTGTATTTCTTGTTTTCTACGTGCAACAGCAAAATGATAAATCTTAGTGCTGTAACTAAATGGCTGTATTGTTTTTGATAAATCAATTACCCTTATTATTCTAATTGAAAAATGGTAATAATAATACCCATCTATCCTGTAAAGTTGTTTTCAGGATAAAAAGAAGTACTCTATATAAAGATCTTAACACTGTACCTGGCATGAAGAAAGCCCTCAAAACATGGTGGCTATTTTTCCTAATAACATTGATGAGGATAAGGGAAAATAGCACTGGTGATTAACTCTGAGGGTGTTTAGGGAAAGGTTCATTGGAAAATAATCTTAGGTGAGCTTTTTTACTAAGGATAAGAAGGGTGTTGTAGGCTGTGGAAATAGTATGTTGTGTTCAACCTAGGGTGAAACACAATGGAAAATTTAATGAGCTACTTGTAGTTGAGTAAAGGGGTGGCAGGAAGAAAGAGTTTGAGTAAGACTGTCAAAGAACTTGGTTGCCATATATTTAAGATTAATTCTATTAATCGAGAGATGATATTGAAGGACTTTAACAATCTTAATGAACCCAAGATGGCAGAGTTGAACATGGATTGTAGGGGCAAACTAGAAGGCTGTTTTTAGGTAGTGGCAATAGGAAGGAAGAAGCCAAGTAGAGTTCAAACCAGCAATTAAAGACAGTGCACTTACTGCAAGAATCAGTAATTTATGTGTCATAAAACAGAGTAAGGAGAACCAGGAGAGGCAGGAAAGAATGAGAAAATCAGACTACAAATTACACGGACTATAATTCCTGCCAAAAATATTATGATTTTTGCTGGCAATAGTCATATGTATTTCAAAGAACTTAAGAGGAAAAAAAAGTCTTTTATATTTATCCAGATATTTACCATATCTATCGTTTCATTTCTGAAGATCCGAGTTTCTCTCTGCTATCACTTCCCCTTCAACCTGAAGAACATCCTTCAGCATTTCTTGTAGGGCAGGTCTGCTTGTGACAAATTCTCTTAGTTGTTCTTTATCTCAGAATATCTTTATTTTGCCTTCCCAACAGGTATTTTTTTCTGAATATAGAAATTTGGATCCACAATTCTTTTCTCTCAGCATGTTAACGATGTTATTCTACTGTCTTCTGGCCTCCGTGGTTTTTCATGAGAAAATCTGAAGTCATTTAAATCTTTGTTCCCCTATACATCATTTTTCTCTAGCAACTTTCAAGAATTTTTCTTTACTTTGGTTTTCAGCAGTTCGATGATGGCGTATTTAGGCATATTTCTATTTGAATTTGGCCTGTTTGGGGTCTGATAACCACACGTGTGCATTTTAAATCTATAAATCCATGTGTTTTACTAAATTTGGAGAAATTTCTATCATTATTTCTTCATAAGATTTTGTATACCAATTATATTACGTCTTCATTCTGGAATTCCCAATGTCGCATATATCATGTCTTTGGTATTATCTCACAAATCCCCAAAGATCTGTTCAGTTTTTATTACTTTTTGCTCTGTTCCTTAGATTGTATACTTTCTATTGATCTATCTTCAAGTTCACTGACTCTTCCCTGTCATCTCCATTGTACTATTAAAACCATACTGTGATTTTAGAATTTCAGATATTACAGTTTTCAGTTCTGGAAGGACTTATGTGTTAGCTTATATTTCTCTGTTGAGAACTTTTTCTTTCTACATATTTAAAGTGTGTTTACTTTTACCTCATGAAACATAGTTAAAATAGCTGCTTGGAAGATTTTTCTCCCCAATATTTAGGTCATCTGAATATTGGCATCTGATGATTGTCATTTCCCTTAAGAACTGATCACACTTTCTATGGTTCTTTCTATGTTGAGTAATTCTAGATTATATCATGGACATATGTTCTGACATACAGTCTATGGGCTCTGTTATAATGATCTGAAGATTTTTTATTTTATTTTTGTTTGTTTTGTAGGCTATTAACTCAGTTAGGTTCAAGCTGTAATTTCTGTCTTACTTGCTGTAGGTGGTGGTTATGATCTCAGTTCAGTTTTCTAGGCCTTTGCTATGTTGGCTTGGTTTCATTCCACACAAGCATAGCCCAGGAGAAAACCTAAGATTGTGTGGGTTCATACGCAGAGTTAGGGAATTCCTTTCTTTGTCTCTCTTCTCTCTAGGGTTCCCCTTACAATCTATGGTCCACATGCTTCTTTTTTCTGATTTCTTTGACCAGTAAGATGTGGTTTCCATTGGAACAGTCTACACTATTGTACAGTTCTAAAAACTGAGCCTACTCTTAGGGCAATTCCATAAGGGAAAAGATATTTTAAAAACTCAGAAATGCAACTCCTTGTGGGTCATTTCTCTAATTTTTTTACTTCCCTCTACAATCTGCCTACTATTATTTACTCTTTGGAGTGATCAGATAGTTGGTTTCTTGTGTGTATTTTGTCCAGTTTTTAGTTGTAATCAGCAGGAGACGTGGTCTATTACTGGGATTAGGCTTCCATATCAAAAACAGAAGTGCATTTGTCTTTTTTATCCTACTTATGTTAAAGTATTTGTCAAACTGTCCCATAATACGATAGTTGCTAATTGTTAACTGCATTGGCTTTCTTTACTACCAAAAGTTTTCTTCATGTGTTTTGTAAAATCATTTTAAGAGAGTATTTTCATTTGTTAACTGTTTTTCTTTTTCTCTCTCATTTCTTTAATGCAATCTATAACTAAAAGTTTATGAACTATCCAATCAACATTCATGTTAGGATAGTACTACTGCTATTATTAATACTGTTAACAGTAGTAATAATACCCAACACTTATATATCTTTTACTACCTGCCAGATTCTACTTCAAATGTTTTACTTCCAATTTTTTAAAATTTTAGAATAACATTTTATATACCTACAAAATATAATGCTGGGATTCTGATAGAAATTATATTAAATCTATAGATCATTTCGGGAGAACTGGCATCTTTACTATGTTCAGTGTTCAGTGAACACAGTATGTCTCACCATTTATTTAGATCATCTTTGATTTCTTTCAATGTGTTTTTTCAGTTTTCAGTATACAAAGTCCTGTACATTTTTTGTTAGATTTATACTTGAGTATTTCATTTTTTGAGTAATTATAAATGACATTATATTTTATATCTTGATTTCCATATGTTAATTGCTAGCACATAGAAATACAATTTATTTTTATATGTTTTTCTTGTTCTCTGTGACCTTGCTGAGATCAATTATTAGTTGTAGGCGATTTTGTTTGCTTGTTATATTCTTTTGGATCTTCAATATAGAACATCATCATGTCATCTGCAAATAGGAATGGTTTTATTTTTTTCTTTCTAATTTGTATGCCTTTTTTTTCCTTTTCCTGTTCATTGCGTTGCCTAGGACTTGTAGTACTATGTTAAATAAGAGTGGTGTAAGTGGATATACATGCCAGTTCCTGATCTTAGAGGGAAAGCATTTAATCCTTGATTGTTAAGACGATGTTAGCTGTAGGGTTTTTGTAGATTATCTTTATCAAGTTTAGGAAGTTCGCCCTTATTTCCAGTTTGCTTAGAGTTATTTTATCATAAAGAATTGTCAAATATTATCAAATCTTTTTTCTGCCTCAATTGATGTGATCATGTGATTTTTCTTTTTTTAATTATTTATTTATTTATTATTTCAGCATATTATGGGGGTACAAATATATTGCCTTTGCCACACCTGAGTCAGAGATTCAAGTGTGTCCATCCCCCAGACCATTCACACCACAGCCGTTAGGTGTGAATATACCCATCCCATCCTCCCCCCTCCCACCTGCCCGACACCCGATGAATGTTACTACTATATGTACACATAAGTGTTGATCAGTTAATACCAATTTGTTGGTGAGTACATGTGGTGCTTGTTTTTCCATTCTTGTGATACATCACTTAGTAGGATGGGCTCCAGCTCTATCCAGGATAATACAAGAGGTACTAGATCACCATCGTTTTTTGTGACTGAGGAGAACTCCATGATATACATATACCATATTTTATTAATCCACTCATATGCTGGTGGGCACTTGGGTTGTTTCCACATCTTTGCAATTGTTAATTGTGCTGCTATAAACATTCTAGTGCAGATGTCTTTTTTTTTTTTTTTAGTATTTGGGTAGCTTGCTTTTTTTTTTTTTATTTCAGCATAATATGAGGGTACAGATGTTCAGGTTACGTGTGTCTTTTTTATAGGATGTCTTTTGTTCCTTTGGGTAGATGCCCAGTAATGGGATTGCCCAGCAATCCCATTACTGGGATTTTAGCTCTTTGAAGTATCTCCGTATTACTTTCCACAGAGGTTGTACTAGTTTGCAGTGCCACCAGCAGTATATGAGTGTTCATATCTCTCCATATCCACACCAACATTTGTTGTTTGGGGACTTTTTAATGGAAGCTATTCTCACTGGAGTTCAGTGATATCTCACTGTGGTTTTTATTTGCATTTCCCTGATGATTAATGATGTTGAGTATTTTTTCATATGTTTCTTGGCCATTTGTCTGTCTTCTTTTGAAAAGTTTCTGTTCATGTCCTTTGCCCACTTTTTAATGGGGTTGTTTGATTTTTTCTTGCTGATTTTCCTGAGTTCTATGTAGATTCTAGTTATCAGCCCTTTATCAGATGTGTAGCATGCGAATATTTTCTCCCATTCTGTAGGCTGTCTGTCTGCTCTCTTGATAGTTTCCTTGGCTCGGCAGAGCTTTTTACTTTGATCAGGTCTCATTTATTTATTTTTGTTGTTGCTGTGATTGCCTTTGGGGTCTTCTTCATAAGTTCTCTCACTAGGCCAATGTCCATAAGAGTTTTTCCAACATTTTCTTCTAGAATTCTTATAGTTTCACACCTTAGGTTTAATATCATGTGATTTTTCTACCCAATGTTAAAGACAATGATACATGAATATTCAAATTTTGTGAGGATAAATTGGAGAAAATTATGTGTTTGACGAAAACAATCGAGTTTCTTTAGTGTAGGGCATTTAAAATTTAAAGTTTTCATTTTATTTTTAGGGGGCGTAAATAGACTTTTTAAAAATTTTTTTATTTCATGAAATTATGGGGATACAAACATTTTAAATTGATTTTTATGGCCTTTTTAGCAACATATCTACTGAATAAAGCCAGGTATATCTATTCATTATTAATAACTACATTTTCTAGAATTTTCTAGAAGATATGAATTGAGAAAGATTTTGGACTAATTCTGGATGTGAAAAACCATCATAGATATATGATTTGGAGATCAAAGTTTTGAATGTCTTGAATATTCAAATGGATTATGGATTTGCTAGAATAGAATATTTGAAATGAAACTACTCTAGAAAAATTCATGTCTTATGGGAACATCTTTGTCAGGATCCACAAGAACCAAATGACAGAAAGGAGCAGCTCTTATCCTCACTGCGTTCTTATCAAGCTCTGCCTACTCTTGGAGAGTATTAGGCTACCTAATGGAAATGGTTTTACTACTTCCCCTGCAGTCTGTATTCCAACCACATTTTTATTTTTAAAATCCAGGTTAGAATTAGTTCCACCAATACAGTGTTAAAACTGAGAGGCGTGTGTGTGTGTGTGTGTGTGTGTGTGTGTGTGTGTGTGCTTCTATACCTTTTCAGGTTGCCAAGACTACATTTGATGATGAATACTTTTAGGCAATAAATGTTTCCACAGCCCTTCACTTCTCTGAGATTTAATAATGCTCATCTATGATTAATTTTATTGGTCTTTTAATGTAGTTTGAAATCAGACAGTATAAAATTTGTCCCTCAGTTTTCTAATGTGGTAATAAATGTTTTCACTTTTTTTTTTTTGCTTCTGTCTCTTTTTTTAAGGTTGAGTGAGTTTCTGCTTTTCAGTTTAGGGTGATACATAACCCATGTTCACAAAGTAGGGCATAGAAAGTAATGTCACTACTGTTTTATGTCTTATAATTCACCTGAAATTTACAACATATGAATGTTTTCTCTTTCTATTGTAAATAGAGAGCATATCTCTAGACCAGTGGTTCTCAAACTTGAGCATATGTCAGAATTGCCTGGAGGACTTGTTAACACACAGAGTACTAGGCCCAATCCCTAAAGTTTCTGGCTTTTTAGGTCTGGGGTAGAGCTGAGAATTTGCATTTCTAACAAATTCCAAGTGATGCTAAGGCTGCTTCTCCAGGGACCATACTTTGAGAACTACTGAACTACTGTTCTAGGAAGAGGGGAAATAGGTTTAATCCTGGTTTAGGTACAAATTATTTGCATGAATTTAAGCAAGTCATAAACATTCAATTCCTCAGTTTCTTCATCTGATAATTAAGATAAATGATATCAGTCCAACCTACTTTGTAGAGTTGTTGGAGGAGTCAGTGGAATAAAGCATATGAAAGTGCTTTTGAAAATTAAAAGAAACAAATACTTTTGTGAAATTGCTAAATATTTTCAGAAGTCCTGAGAAGGTAGAATGATAATGCAAGAAATCTTCACTCAAGCATACCATAGCTCAAAAAGAATATTCATAATTTTATTTTCTTCACATTTTTACCTCTCTTTCCACTTTTATAACACATTAGTGGTTTCCTTTTGGTTATTATCAGGCGGCAGATAAGTGGCTGGCGAATCAATAAACTCTTTGGCCTTGAGTCTCTGCTTTTGTTTTTTCCCACCCATGGTCTCTGGGTAGCCCTCTTTTTTATTCCAATGCTTATTGTAGAAATATTTCACAGGGAATGGGATGACAGTAAGCCCCAGGATATTGCTTCTTTTTCCTAAACAAACACCCTTATTACTAGGGGACAATTCTGCCTTAGTTGATGAAATATTAGTTGATATAAATGAAGGTGTTCCTTTTAGGGACTTTCAGCTATTCAGGTTTCCTACCTATAAATCAGTGAAAGATGCAATTTGAACTTGATTGCTTAGAAAGATACAAAGACAGAGAGGATGGGTTGCACTTTAACACTAAATATTAGAGGACAAGCTTGCTGTCAAAGCCAGGCCACTAGCTTCATTTGATGTATTGGTTTTAAGCTGAAGGAAGGCTGGGAAAAAGAGTGATCATGTTGTGCCAACAACTAACAAGGAAAAATTTTCAGCATTTTTTATTTGTACCAAATATAATCATGGGGTGGTGTTTTTTGGTGTAGTAGTCATTGCTTTCATTTGAATGCTAATTACATTCTCAGTGTATGAATTAATTATAACTTCTATTGACTATGTTGATATTGTTCAGAAAAATTATCTCTCAGATCAAATGAAAAGTTTTGCCTGTGTATGGAAGGCTCAAGTGACTCGTTCTGCATATGACATTAACATTCCTTGGTGTATGCTTCATAAAACATTAAAACCAAATTAAATCCATCCCTGCTGATTTATTTATTTAAAGCCATGGAATGGAGGTCCCCTTTCTTTTTGTATATGTAGATAAAGACATATGTCTGCTCCACTCCCCCTGCCTACTTGGAACACATTTAAAGATTTCGTCAAATCTACCTAAAACGATTGTCTTCAAAATTAGAGCAAGATTTATTAAGCCCTGATGTGTTTAGGTAAAAGTAGTAATTTGTGTGAGCATACTTTGTCTAAAGCTGTTTGGAACATTCCCTGTGCCAGAGAGAGGTCTCCCAAAATTAGCAATAAATGCTGAGAGTAAATGAGAATTAACACTTTCTGCACAGATCTTGTTCATAAAGCTAGAGTATTTTTAAGTGCTTCATTGCCCCTTCTTGATTCCTTGCTTTGGGACTGAAATATGGTATAGAGCAGCCTATGGTGTGGGGAATTAAAACGTAAAGAAATCCATGATGATAATTAACCCTGAGTCATTGAGTCATGCTTCTAGAAGAGAGACCATAGAATTTAGCTTTCGTTTTTTATCATTCCTTTATGGGCCAAAGGGACTCCTAGCCTGAGAAGAAGAGTTGAAAACAATCTATATTCTGGCAACTCCAAAAAGTATATATCTTATTTATTTATTAAATGCCTACTATGTATCAAGCAATGTTTTGGGCACTGAAGATATAGTAGTTGGTAAAAAAAAGTCTCTAATCCCAGAAAGCTTACATTAGTGGAAGAAGGCAGACAATAAATAAAAAAGTAAGTACATTTTGAGCATGTCACATGGTGTCATGAGCAAAGGAGAAAAATGAAGCAGGGTAAGAGGGATAGGCAGGGATGAGGAATGAGGGTGGAGTTGCTATTTTATTTACAGTTGTCGGGGAAATGCCTTGACTGTGAGGAGGGAAAAGGGCACTGCAGAACAATCTCCAAGGTGGGAGTGTTTTTGTCATGAATGCAAACAGTAAGAAAGTCAAGAGGCTTGAGAAATGTGAATGAGGGGAAGGGTCGAAGGAAATGAAATCAGAGAAGTTGTGTGTGTGTGTGTGTGTGTGTGTGTGTGTGTGTGTGTGTGTGTGTGTGTGTGCCTGTGTGCCTGATCATTTAGGTTCTTGTATACTATTGTAAGGACTTTGGCTTTTAGTCAGAGTAAGCTAGGAAGCCATTAGAAGGTTTAGCATGAGAAAAGATATGCCCTACTTCTGTTTCAATGAATCATTCTGAATGCTTTGTGTGGCATAGAGAGTGGGGGAACTGGGACAAAAGCAGAGAGATCTATTAGGGGGCTTTGGCAATAGTGGAGGGGAGAGAGAATGCTAGCTTGAATCAAGGTAGTGGTAATGAAGGTGGAGTGAAATGATCAGATTCTGGATATATTTGGGAGGAAGAGTTGTACTTGCTGATAAAATGGCTATGGAGTCTAACAGAAAGAGAGGAGTAATGATGACGTCAAGATTTTTGGCCCAAGTAGATGGAGTTTACATTTACCAAAAGGCTGAGATGGGGAATGAGCTGATTGGAGGTGTGTGTAAGGTAACCAGGAAAATAGCCTTCCCAAAACATTCCTCTGAGTACCAGGCTTATATATCCAATTGATTACTTGATATCCTCACATAATCCTCAAATGTAACATGCCCTTGTGCAAAATGAAACTTCGATTCCTCCACTCAAATCTGCTCTTCCCTAGGCTGCTCCATTTCAGTAAGTGTTGCCACATTCTGCCTGGTGCTCAAATTAGGAAGTTTGGCACTATTATTCTTGATTCTTCCTACTTCATCACGTCCCTACATCCAATCCATCTACAAATCTTGTTATTTCTACTTCCAACATATATGTGGCCAACTCTCCACTACTATCCATACCCATGGCCATTGTCCTGATCCAAGTCACATTATCCCTTCTTTACCTGGACCAGGGCCATAGCTTCCTTCATTCTTTACACAGAAGCTAGAAGTAACTCTGAAAAATGACAAATATGATACTTCCATTCTACTGCTTAAAACCCTTCAGTGTTTTTTTTCTATTTCTCTTAAGGAAAAAAATGCAAAATCCTTCTCATGGCCTTACAGAGCCTGCGTGAGTTGATTGCAGCTTCCTCTCCAATCTCATTTTTAATCTCATATTTTTTTATAATATTTTTCTCTCCCACTTGTTTTCTGTGATCCAGTCATGCTAGACTTCTTTTACCCACTTGAGTTTGCCAGATGTTTTCCACCTCTATGCTTTATTCCTTCATGAAATGTTCAGTTTTAATTTTTTCTTGGCATGGGTTACTATTTGACACTATATTGTTTCACTATATATTTTCCTGCTTATTATTTGTTTCTCCTTCTACACTGTAAGCTCCATGAAGGCAGAGATTATATCTGTTTTATTTACCACTGTGTACACAATGCTTAGTACAAGCTCTTGTCCATTGGAGATACACCTCCCATATGTATTATATTCTCAGAAATAAAAACAATAGATATTCACATTTTAGCTTTGCCTTGATTCAGTTATAAAAATCTTAAGTGCTATGATCAAGACCCTGAGATAGATGTTATAGGGTAGAAAATCCCCAACATTTGGCCTAATAACCGTTAGAGATATCCTCATGGATTTGTGACCAAATGAGAAAGGAAAACGTAGCATTTAGATATGTGTTTCTTTAAGGCTGAAAACTACTTGCTTAGGGAGGATTGACCCTTATTTTGAGATTATGTCCCTGTGTGCATATGTGTGTGTATATGTATGTGTGTGGTTGTATGGCATGTAAAATGTCCTTGTTAAATGTAATTATAGTGATAGTAGGTACAATTCTTTAAAAATACCCATAACTGGCTAAATTAAAAGTTGATAGCCCTTTTTTGTCCCATGAATTTCTTTTTGTTAATTTTTCTGTTTAAGACAGGCAGGTTGGGAAACTACCACTTGAAGCAATGCAAGCTGAGTAAGGTGCAGTTACTGCCATAAGAATCCAAAAAAGTAATGCAAAGGAATAAAATCATGGCACAAATTTGAGGCCTAATCTGAGAGACAATATTAGAGAAATACAATGTGTCATGCATGTAAGTGTATGGAGGTTAGGAAAATGGTGGGTGGGTGGTGGACCAAGAAAATCTTCATGAAGTTTGAATTTTGAAATAGGCATGGAAGAAGAAGGATGATTTTGAAAGTCAGTCAGAAAGAATAGTCCAGGCAGAGGAAACATAGCAATAAGTATGTAGGGACATTGGAAAACATGAATTGAATAAAGAAGTCAGCATCTGGAAGTCTAACTTAGCTAGAATTCAAAGTATACACGATGGAAAGTACTGAGAAAGAATGGCTGAAAGGTGAATTGAGATCCAATTGTAAAGGGCCTTGCTTTGAGGAATTTAGATATAACCCCTCAATTGTGAGCAATTAGTTGATAAGGCAGTAAGCCATTAAAAATTTTGTTGAGAGATGTGATATCATCTGAGCTGAGTTTTAATAAATTACTTCAGGACTAGGTGAAAAATGAATGGTTCAATAGTTTTAAAACATGGCCACAAAATCTTTGACATTTCTCCTATCAAGAGGTGGAGCCTCTGTCCCCTTCCTTTGAATCATCCAACAGAATGAAGCAAAATTGATAAGGCTAAGTTATAAAAGACTATGTAGCTTTCTCCATGTTTTCTTGAGACCCTGTTTAAGAATTCCAACTACGCTGCTATAAAGAAACTCAAGCCACATGAAGAGGCTGCTTGTGAGCTCTCTGGCCAACAGTTCCAATTGAACCCAATATTTGAGTTATTCTAGTAGTCTAGGTACAAGGCTTGTGAGTAAACAAGCCTTCAAATGATTCCAACCCTGTTAAGTAACCTCCAGCCTTCAAGTCTTCCCAGCTGAGGCTACAGACATTATAAGGCAGATACAAGCCATCCCTACTGTGCCCTCTTCAAATCACTGATCCATGAAATCTATAGTTGTTTCATACCATTGAGAGTTTGGGGTAATTTATTACACAGCAGTAGATACTTGGAACAGATGGGAATGGAGAGAGAACCTGGAATCAGAGATCATCCTGGAGTCTCTAGTGGTGATATGTGTAAGAGACATATCCATCTCTGTGGTATCTAGTTCAGGGATTGAGAAACCAGGCAGAAAATGTGATCCATGAGCTATTATACCCTATTTTAATTAAGCCTCATTGAATTTACTGGCATTTGGAGTTTTATTAGTTTTTCAAGGTAAATGAGCTAGACAAGGGTGATGAAAAAATGGCCACAAATATCTTTCTGGCTTAGGGACAGGACGGACTTCTTAAAAGAGCATGAATCATATAGCAAATAGTATCAAAATTAGAAACACTATGGAAAAAATTAATAGCAAGTTAAAAAACAAGAGAAGACATTTGTCTAAAACTGGCATGGAATTAATATTCACTCCCAGTAGAATATGCAAACAATTCCAGCAAATAAACAAAAAAAGATGATAATTCTCATAGAAAATTGGCAAAAAATATGCATAAGAAATTTACAGAATAAGAAACTCTAAAAGTCAACAAGCATATGTAAAGATGTTCAAAATCAAGAGTAATCAGAGAAATGCATATTAAAACAATAATGACAATCCACTGTACACCTGACTGAAAAAAATTAGGAGACTTGGCAATGTTAAGTGCTGTTGGGGATGTGGGGATGTACAGTTGCTGGTGGGACTGAGCACCAGAACAGCCACTCTGTTGGAGAGCAATTTGGTACTCCTTAGGATAAGTACCTTGGGCTACGTACATGGTGGCCTAGTAATGTTTCATTTGTGATTAATCTGAAAATAAATTCTCACACGACTCCATAAGGAGAAATATATGAGCTTATTTATTACAGTGCTGCAGTCCTAATGAGTTGGAAGCTCCCTGGGTGTCCATCACTGGGAGACTGGAGGAAAAAACTATGGTGGATACTCAACATGGATTATTATGCAGCAAATAGAAGCAAGAATTTAAAACATGTATGGATCCTAAAAACATAGTGCAAAGTGAAGAAAAAGTAAGAAAAGAATGAGATATGTAACAAAATATTGGTTTCATAGATTAAAATTTTGTCAATAGAAAATAGTGATACATGTTTTATAAGAGCATTAAGGAACAATCAGGAGAATAGTTGCTGGTGAGTGGGTACTGGGAGTGAATAAGAAATGAAAAAGGAATAAATAAGCAAAGAAAATAATGGAGCCGTGCACCAAGCAATGATGATGATGTGCCATGAACTGAAAGGTATGATGAATGTAGCCTTCTGCACCTGAGATCCAAAGATCATAAATACAAAGCAATAAAACAGATAAAAGCTTCTGGAATCTTTGCTTATTTTGAATTTTTTTTTAATTCTTCCTAGAATTAGGTTCATTTTTGTCCTCTACATTTCTATCTGGACATTTACAATTAAGTCAGACTACCAGGTGTGGGTTACACAAGTGCCACATATTTCTATCAGGAAATTTTACTAGAGCTCATTTGGCAATCTTAAGATTCTGTGTCTTGATTCAAGTGACTTAAATTTTTTTCCTTGATTATGAAAATAATCCATATTCATTGTGGAACATTAAAAAACACAAGAAAAAGGTCGAGAAAAAAATAATTCAAAAAAGAATCAAGAAGAAAATTATTTCCACTATAATCTCACCACCCAGAAATAATTACAGTTAATATTTGGATATATTTATTACCAGTCTTTTTTCTAAATATAAGCATGTCTATATAAGCATTAATATTAAATGTGTATGCAAATATATATGCATATGTTTATTATTTTTGCAATCATACTATATGCAAATTTCACTGTTGTCAGAATTAAGTAGCATATCTTTTAAAATTTTTGCTGAGTTTGTAGGTGTTAATGGAATCTCATTATTATTTCAGTTTGCATTTATTTGATTCCCAGTGACGTTTGATTTCTTTTTTTTTAGCTATTTTTATTTTCTTTTTGTGAATGATCTCATGAACTTTTTTCATTATTCTATAGAATTCTTGTTAAAAATCAATTTTATATCTTCACTATATGTGAATATAATTAAATCTTTGTCATGTTTCTTATTGTCATTTAATTTAATTTATGGCAAAAGTATTACAGTTTTTTTCTTTTATAGGTAGTCAACCATATCGTATGTTCTTTTTTGTGTTTTCTACATCATCTTTAACCTTAGAATGTCTTTACTCGCCTATAATTTCTTCTCTCTTGTTTATGTATCTGTGTGTACATTTATAGTTTTAAAAATCTTATTCTTTGGTCAAAAGTAGAAACTTATTTTATTAAGGTATGGTAGGGATATGGTAGGGATATCTAAGTTGATTTTCTCAATCTATGTCATTAAATAGTTGTTAATTTTTCTATTAATTCTCAATGCTTCCTTTATGATGAGTTAATTCACACACACATACACACTCACACACACTTATGTTTGTTTCTATTGTGGCATTAATTTGTCTATCCCTGCATCAGAAATATAATACTTTAATTATTACAGGTTTATAATATATTTTAACAGCTAATAACTGGCATGGCAATTCCTGTAATATTCTTTCAAAAGCAATATTCTTTTTTTCATATGAACCTTAAAATTATTTCAAGTTTCAAAATAAACTCCATTTAGGATTTTATTGGCAGTACATTTAAACAACACAATCATCTGGCAATCAGAATCTTCAAAATATCTAGAATTTATATCCAAAATGATTTATCACTTCACTTGTTCAAGTCATTTTAAAAATTTTTTCACAAAGTTTAGTCGCTTTTGTCATATGCATTGCTCACATTATCTTGACTAAGGTTATATTCGACTTCTGTTGCTATCATTGACCACCATGCAATGTGGCATTGGCCCACCTTAACTGACTGAATATGGAAAGAAGGGCATAGTGGAGATTGAGAGTTGGGAGATTTGCTCCCAGCTGCTTTAGAAGAAAGTTTCAGTGCAAAATTGTGGTTTCTTTCTATATGTATTTTTTCCCATAGATGTTGCAGTCTCTGGAGGAAGTCAGTGAAAGGCCCAACTAACATTCTACCCTTCAAACCCCACTGTTATTTCAAAGGAGAAGTTCTCAACATTTAATACGTTTAGCCCCATCTCCACTGCATTTAGTGGAAATTCCTTGCAAGATTCAGCAAATTATTAGGTATTACTCTTATTTTCATTGCTATTATCACTTTGTATCCTATTTTGCTCTTTTATGAGCATTTTAATGGAAACATGGATGCATTCAAGATAGGCTAAGTAATGCTGCAGTAAAAATCAACCCCGAAATTTCAGGGGCTTTATACAAGGCAAGTTTATTTTTCATTCCTACTGTTTGTCCAATACTGGTTGTCAGGGGAAATCTGATTGTTACAGGCTTATGGAAATTTCATGTCATCACAAGCTTACACTATTGCTGCAGCAGCGATAAAAACATGGTAAATCACATACTAGTTCTTATAGCTTCCATGCAGGAATGTCACTTCAGCGCTCTTTCATTGGCCAAAGTCAGTCACATGGCCTTACCTGATTTCAAAGTGAAGAGGGAAGTATGATCCTACTATGTTTCCAGAAGGACAGCAGGCTATTTGTGAACAACCCTAATGATTAACATAAGTTCACATTCTGAAAGTCTCATTTTAGTGACTTTTTAAAATGGTATCTTTGGCTTTTTAATCATTTATAATAAATAGACCATGTCACTTAATAGATGAGCAGTGCATTATAAGCTGGAAAAGTGTTAATTCTTGTAGGAATGCAATTTATTTTTAAAGGAAAATACCAAAAAAGACAGAAGAAATTATGTCTTTGATGCTGGAAGGTCTTTTTTGCAACATTTGGCTTTCAGATAGGGATTGGAGAGGACAATCATCTCTGCTGTTTTATCCATGGAATAACTGTAAAGCGCAATGTATTCAGAACTCTCTTTCATTGCTTGAATTCTTTATTATGTATATTGACTTCTTCCTCTTCCTTCCAAAGGCAAAACCTTGGAGTATGAGTGTAATCACTTGAATGCCCAGTGTCCTTTTCTACTGGTTTCTAGGCATTCACTGTTTCTTTTTAACAACAGAGGAGAGGGAAGTCTTGTTGCTATAACATGCTGTTTCAAACAATCGTGGACTGTGAGGTTGCCAACTCTGGCATCAGTTAAAACAGGATCAGGGTGCAATCAGTAGTGAGGGAGTAGGGAGAATCCACCTAATGCATATCTCATACCGATTAAAATAAATGAATACTCTGTATCTCTAACTGGTGTCAAAAGACATTTACAGTTTTCCTAGCCTGTTTCCCACGTCTATTTGGCACAGAGACTGCCAGGATCAATGGTCCAATTTTAGTTCCACTTTCTTCTTCTATCATTCCCCGTATTCAGCTCTTCGGAAGTGAGTTAATAATGTAAAATCTGGCTGAATTAAATTCATTTAACTGTGCTGCCAATTCCCTTTCCTTCATGCATTTTTAAAGAGATCTCAAACCAGTGATGGATTTCTAATGCTCTAGGAAAAGAAAGCAAGGATGAGACAGCAAACCTGAATGGGTTGAATTGTTTATTATAATTACTACACTGAATTATCTCACTTTATACCCAGAAGGAAGAGGAAATATCAACCTATATAGGCTTTGCAAATGGTAATATGCATGGTGGAAAAAATTGTAGAAACTGCCTTTTCAGTCAGTTGAAGAAGGGACACAGTGTAGCTTCACATGGAAAGCTGTGAACAGTAAAATACGAGGTGGGGGAGCCTGTTTCTATAGCAACCTAGCAAATTCTAGCTAGAAGGATGAATGCTTTTTTTTAAAAAAAATTAAGCTTACAGTTAGAAACAAATTAGCAACCAGGCCTCACACTGTGCCTATGTTTGACACTGTAACTATATGAGCTACCTGTAAAAATGGTCTAATTTGAACCCTGTTCCTTGCTCCCAGGCTGGCTCTGGTTTCCCCAAAAGCCTCTTGGCTTATTAAATTGGCTGATGCAAGCGGAGTGTACAGTCTTAAAGTAATGTTTATAAGCAGATCAAAAGGCAACGTGTCTGTCAAATACAAGATAAAAGGCGATGATTTCAGCAAGCAGAGACCTCTTCATCAGGGAATATTCCTAGAAATTAAATACCCATATATCTATTAACTTGGGTGAGTCTGCCAGCATTCAACTGTTCAAGTGACCTGTTTTCAAAGCAACGTGTTAGAAGAAGAGATCATTCATGACTCTTTTTCCTTTTCTTTTTTTGGAGGGAGATAATTCCTTCTAATTATATAATAGATTTTTCCCACCGTAGCAAGCAAACATCACCCGGAATTTGGGCTTTTATTACCTCTTCCTATCTACAGTCTCTGTTTCCATCAAGCTGTCTTGCTTATCCTAACCATAAAGGGGTTCTAATGGTGTAATGGGTTAATGACGCAGTCAGTTCTCCAGTTTATACTCTCATGACAAACCAGAAAGTGAAACAATTCACATTCCAGTTCCACATTCCCATGTTTTTTGTTCCTTAAATGGAACCTGAGACTAACCTGCTACTAGATACATTCTTCATCACCACACACTTCTGGAAACTTCATCTGTGCACTATGCACACACGTTTCAATGGCTCCAAAAACCATGCTTCTGTTAATTTCATGTTTAGTGAGATCACTCTGGAAATCTAGTCCATGGCGTTGATGAAAAGCTGGATGGCTCATTCGGTCTATCATCTGGCAATAGTCAATAGCCAGTGGAGCTTTAAGAGTGCAGGTGCTCCTAATAAAATAGAAAATGCCTTTCCTATTCATAATGCAACATGCTCTGTGTCCTCTTGTCTCTGGATCCGTTTGCTGACTCAAAACAAAATACTGTGTTGTGCTTTTGCACAAATTCCAAACACCTCTGGAGAGAACACTATATTCAGCCAGTGACAAAGGGAAGATTCAAAATTGGAGACACAGGATTTGAGAGGGGCTTTCTACTACTCGAGTTTTCCTCTGTTTTTGTTGTCCACCAACCATCCCCTGCCCTACTCTTAAGAGTTAAGGATTCTGAAAGTGTCTCATGTAGCTGCTAGATAAATTCTTGGTGATCAGCACAGCCAGTTTCCCTTATTACTCTTATAGCCAAACCCTGCTGGAGCCAAATGGGGTTTATGCTACATCAACACAGAGATTGATAAAATGAAGTTTGGCTCCACAATTGCTCCTCCTGATAAGCAATTTGAAACTCTGACAGGGCCTATAACTGGACTGATGTCAGGTAAACTGACCAAGTCCCCGATCTTGTTATCCCAAGCTACCACCAAAAGGTAAACTCTTCCAGTAACCTGTCTGCCCATGTATACTTGTTCTAATGTGTTCCTTTCCCGTGATCCTTTTACTGCTGCCTTTTTTATCCCCAACTACCCCTGTAAGCATGAAACCCCTGTTTCATTGTGGAAAAGCTCAATTCTATTCTCAGCCTTGTCACAGAATTTCTTATTGCCTCCTGATTATAACTGAAAAATTGTTCTGTCCTAAGGACTCTCCCAATAGCCTTCCTGAGCATTGGTGGTTGTTCTTCCATATTCCTTGCTCCAGTTATCTTCTTGCAACAAAATAAACTATCCTAAAATGTAGGAAATTAAAAAGATTTTGTGGGTCTGGAGTTTAGGAAGGGCTCAGCTGACATTTATCTCTCTGATCTACGTGGCATCAGCTGAGACAGCTGGGGCTGGAGGAGCCACTTCCAAGATGGCTTCCTCTCTCACACACCTGGTACCTCAATACTTCTTGGCATCAGTCTCTTCCCAGATTTCATTTCTTACTTTAGGGTCTATCCACAAGACTTTCTTGGGCTTCCTTACAAGCATGGTATGTCTCAGGGTAAACAGTCTTGTTACAAAGTGGATGGCTTTCCCCAGAGTAAGTCTTCCAAGAGACACAAGCAGAATCTAGGAGGCTTCTTATAGCTCAGCCCACAGCGTCACTTAGTCTATATTCTACTGACAAAGCAAATCACTAAAGCTCACCCAGATTCAAGGGATATTAGTCACCTCCTCTTAATGGGAGGAATAGAGAAATTGTGGCCATATATAATCTAACATGTGTCATATTTCAGAGATCAGAGATGGGATAGCATTCTCTCAGCTCCACTTTTTCTTGTTTCCAAGTAACTCCTTCATCCCCTCTAGTTTGGGTTATGGTTCCATCCCTTCCTTCACACAGCATCCTCCCAGTTATGCTAAAGTTTTATCCTGAATCACAGCATCTAATAGAAATTTTCAGTCTCAACTTACTGATCACAGCAGCATTTGGCATGTTGACCAATCCTTTTTTCTTTGGCTTTCATGGAAACAATACTCCTGGTTTTCTTCTTCCTATATCTCTGGTCATATCTTGTTCCCTTTGTAGAGTCAACCTCCTCTACCTGGACCATTACGTATTGACTTCCAAGAAGTAGGGTCCCAGAGTCTCTTGTACTCTGCTAGAAGATGGCAAATTACAGTCCATAGGCCAGCCACTGTTTTTGCAAATAAAATTCTTTAGGAGCACAACCATGCCCATTTAATTGTGTATTGTCTATGGCTGCTTGTAAGCTACAGTGGCAGAGTGACAGGGACTGTATGGCCTGTGAGCCTATAATATTTGGCCCTGTACAGCAAATGTTTGCTGACTTCTCCTCCAGAACCAGTGGCTGTCAAAGTGCAGTCCCTGGATTAGTGGCAGCATTAGCATCCCGTGGAACAAGTTAGAAACACAAATTCTTGGGCCCCACTCAAGATCCTTAGAACCAGAAACTCTGAAAGTGGGGCCCAGTGACTTTTGTGTTTGTTTTGAGATAGGGTCTCATTCTAGAGTGCAGTGCCATCATCATAGCTCACTGTAACCTCAAACTCCTGGGCTCAAGTGATCCTCCTACTTCAGCTTCCTGAGTAGCTGGGACTACAGGCGAATGCCACCAAGCCCAGCTAATTTTTACAATTTTTTGTAGAGACAGAATCTTGCTATGTGGCCCAGGCTGGTCTCAAACTCCTGGCCTCAAGCGATCCTCCTGCCTTGGCTTCCCAAAGTGCTAGTATTACAGGCGTGAGCCACCACCTCCAGCCATATGTGTTTGTTTACAAGTCCTAGGTGATTCCAGTGCACACTCATATTTGAGAATCATTGCTCCAGATAGTAATAAAAGCAAGAAGAGAGCCAGACATAACAAAGGTTGGACACAGACACTACATCTGTCATATATGAGCTGGGGTGATGGAGGCTGAGCATCCCTGCCCACGGATAGGATCTGAAGCAGCAACACAGAGGAAAACTGCATCAGCCAGGGCTAGAAGCAGCAGCTAGCGTAACTCCACAGGCCCTGGGTGTTTCTTCTCACTTGTCTCACCCCTGCAGAGTGGATGAAGGTTTAGGAATGCTGAGTGGGGACCCCAGTTCTATAACCCAGGGGATTGTGTTTTGTAATTTGGGGTAACTTTGTACTTCAGGTGTGACCTGAAGAATAAGCATTATAATTTGTTTTGTTTTTCCTATGTGCCAAGCATCCTGTAAAGCACTTTATGTATTGTTATATACCTATTTAACCATTGTAACACACAGTGGCAGAGAGCATGAGTCCTACATCCACGCTCCTGGCTTCCATTTCTGACCCTGCTGCATTATACTTGTATGTCCCTAGCCAAGTTACTTGGCCATTCTCTGTCTCCAGTATCATTAACTATAAAATAGGGACAATGGCTGTACCCACCTCTTAGTGTCATTATGAGAATTAACGCATCAAAAGTGCTGAAATCACTGCCTCACAAATAGTTAGCATTCAATAAATTAGCTACTTGTATTATTTAGTTAGGGTATACTTTAAAATAATCATTTAACCTTCACATCACTACTCCAAGGTAGACATTATTACCTCCAGTTTACAAGTAATCTCTCTTGGCCCAGGATTCCTCGAGTAAATTTCTTGAGGTCACACAGCCAGTAAGCGTCAGAACCAGGATTCAAAAACAGGTTAATCCAAAGACCAAGCTTTTAACCAACAGACACACACACACACACACAGACACACACACACGCACACATACACATACAATATGGAGCTTTCTGAAATCAGTGTTTTGTGTTGTTTTCATACTTACATTTCCAAATAGCTGTGTTAATCTTAAAAAAATATTAATAGAAATCCTTTAAAGATGTCCCATATAATTTAATTTTTAAAATTTCATTTCAAATAGCGTTTCCAAACTTATTGAACCTGTTTTGATAATTTTGCAGTAGTTTTTGTTGCACTGATAAATATACATTAGCTAACATATAAATTGGTGATTCATAGGACATGGGAGTCTGCTAATCAACCCTTAACACCTCTTTTCTTGACAAATTCCCTTGCAGCAGTTTTTTAAATTATTATTTGCTATTTTTCATGAAATAAGACATACACTCCTACATGGCCTCTTTGCTGCCTTTTTGCAAAATCAGTTAGTGGAGCAAAGACCAGGACATATTTCTCCAAAGTGGTTTTCTCATTTTTTAGAAAAATCTTTCATATTCTTTAATTCTGGTATCAGCATTCTAATACTTTTCAGTACAGTTCAAAATGCAATTTCATCACCATGAAAAATGGAGCATGCTCAGTTGCTAACAATCTATTTCACTTTCATATTGAGGATATGAGAATGGGGTAGGGGGATATCCCTGGCAATTTTGCCATTTTTTTTATTTCAGGATATTATGGGGTACAAACATTTTGGTTACATGTTATGATTTTGCCACTTCCAAACCATGATTTGAGACGTGCCCTTTCCCCTCTACAATGCTCACCGCGTCCATTAGTTGTGAGTTTACCCACCCCCAACCTCCCTACCCCCAAAGAATCTCACTACTGTGTGAGCACCTTAGTGTTGATCAGTCAGTGCCAGTTTGATGGCAAGTACATGTGGAGCCCTTTCTTCCATTCTTGTGATATCTCACTTCGGAGGATGGACTCAAGCTCTATCCAGGAAAATATAAGAGGTGCTAGATTACCATCATTTTTTATACTTGAGTAGTATTCCATTGTATATATATACCATATTTTATTAATCCACTCATGGATTGATGGGCACTTGGGTTGTTTCCACATCCTTGCAATAGTGAATCGTGCTGCCATAAACATTTGAATTTTGCCATTTTAGAAATTTGTGCTGAACAGTTGTATGGAGGACTTAGTTTGAATTTCATTTGTTCTTTATGTGGAGAGCAAGACACCCAAAGTGAACTGTAAATTGGCTGAACCAGCATTAATAAAGAATCAGGCACTGAGCTAAGTCTTCAAAATACACATAAATAAGATGTGGTCCTTGCCCTAAAGGCAATTAGAGTCCAGAGAGTAATACACTACAGTGGGATAAAGTGAAGAACTGGAAGGGGCTTCAGATGCAGGTGAAACAGGGTTTTCTGTAGGATCCTCAGTGAAGGTGTTTTGGAGAAGATGAGACTTGGATGGGTAGGAATAGCCATAGAGAAACTGGGGAGTGTGAAATCAGATAAAGGAGGCAGCACAAGCAAAGATATGGGTCTGAGACCCCCACTCCGGTGCAGGTAGGGCACCATCACTACTACAGCCGTCTGTATGAGGAGGTTCTTTTGGCAGGAAAGAGAGCACGGGAGGTTGGAAGGGGTTTCCCTGTCATGGAGGCCCTTGTATGCAGTGGGAAGCAAACAATGTTCAATGCGTGGGCCCAATATTCCCTATCCCACTGATGGATCTCCATTACCAGTCTGGGAATTGTCTTGTCAGTTCTTAGCAGATTTTATTTCTACTTTGGTTATTGGCTTTTATTCCTTGATCTCTTTACTAATTTTTCCACCATATTCATTTATCTCTATGTCTTCCCCTTTGCATTCTGACAGCCTTATGAACTTTTCCATTTACATTATGAATTGTATTTCCTGATGAGTTAATTTTGCTAGTTATTTTCTCCAATGTAGATCTTAATTTTATTTCTGCTATTTTAATTATCTTAACATTTATTTCATATATAGCATGTTTTCTTTTTATATGAACCCATCTATTTTCCCTTATCACAGGTCTGATTAATATTGCTATGATTTGAATATGTTACCTCCAAAATTCATGTTGAAACTTAATCTCCATGTGGAGGTATAAGAGGTGGGGGCCTTTTAGAAAGTGATTAAGTCATGAGGGCTTTACCCTCATGAATAGATTAATAGTCTTATGAAAGAAGCTTCAGAGTGAGTTTCCTTCTTTTTGCCCTTTTGCCTTTGGCCACGGCAAGAAAGTACTCACCACACAGAATGCCTGTGCCTTGATCTTGGACTTCTCAGCCTCCAGAACTATGAAAAATAAATTTTATTGTTTATAAATTATCTAGTCTCAGGTATTATGTTATAACAGCACAAAAAAACTAAGATAAGCATTTAAAAATGTATCAGTTTTATTGAGATCAGAACGAAAATTTCCTAAAATTTTTCTTTCAATTTCTGCAGTGATCTCAACAACTGTTTTTTTTCTTTCCTCTGAATTATCAGAGAATTACCTTCCCTTGTAAGTAGAACAGAATGTTTCCTAAGCCCTGCATTGCCTATTGTTTTGTTTTTAATCATACCAAATGAGGAGAAGCCTATATTGGCCCCATGTTTGTAACACGTAGAGGCTTGACCACCCTCATTCACTTTTCCTATCCACTTGGAAGCTGAGAGAATCCCCTTCTCAGCTATAAAGCCAAGTGCTAGTTTGATTTTCACACCCCCCTCCCAGCCTGAAATTCATTATTCTTGTAAGCATCAATTTTTTATAGTTCTGCTAAACTTGAGTGGAAACTTTTCCTTTTTAACTATGTCAATTTTTGACTTGGCAGAATCCATGAGTGATAACAGTATTGAAGAAAGAGGAGGAGGATGGGGGCAAGAAATAATCTTGACTATTCTACCAGGCACTTGTCTAAGATGTTTACATTAATTATCTCATTTAATTTTCTTAAGAACTCTTTGAGAGAGCTATTATTCTTGTCCTATGTTACTTATAAGGAAACTAAGGTGTGGCTAGATTAAGTAACTCAAAATCTTGCAACAAGTAGCAAGAAGAGATAGGACTCTACCCCAGGTCCATATGATTCTGAAGTTCATGTTCTTGACCTTCATGCAATGCTCTATTCTATAGAGGTTCTTCCTTGGATATGTTGGTGCACGTCAAACTACCCCTGACCTCTGTCTATACCGAGCTTGCTTTGCCCCAGAGACATTCCTGGATGCAGTGATCCATCATTCACTCTTACTACTGCTTTCAGCCTCTCATGATGTTACACATGGGACTCTATAAAAAGGAGGCTGGAGAAGGAGTTGAGAGGATTATGCTCTTCCTCAAAGACAGTCCCCATGTGGTAAAGGGGAAGCCATGGCTTTTGTCTACTGAAGCTTTTTTCTTGGAGCTAGGGGCAGAGAATGACGGTCGCCCTAACCTCCTCCTACCTACTTCCGAGCCACGCTATTCTGTTTAGGGTTTTATCATGTCCTGGCTAGTCATTGTGTTTCTCAATCCACACTTACACGATATGGTTAATGAAAATTTCTCCCTGCTTCCACACTGTGCTGGACTTTCCTCCTTGGTTTATTGTGCTATTTTATTCTCATCATTAGTTTATTGTGTTATCACAATATCTCACTTTGTTAAATTATTATATATTTTTAAGGGAATAGGAGAAAAGTTTGGATTAAATACTTAAGCTAGCTATCATTTTTGATGCCAAATTTCTACTCTCTTCTAATATTTGTTTTAAAATAATATCCTAGGCAGAAGAAACATTAACAATTGCTATCTTTGATGCTATAGGTATATTGATATTCATTCAAATTAAGAAATATTTATTAAGTACTAAGAATGTGCAAAGTGCAGCAATCAGTAATTTGAAGCTATATAGAGAAATCATACTTCTTACTTTCAGGTGCCTAGTGGGAGGGACAGATATATCTATGATTCTCTGTTTCTTTTTTATATCGTGTATGACATGCTCCCTAATGTAATAAAATGTTATGAGAATTCAGGATGGGAAGGAGTTATTGTCTATAGGGTCATGGTGAAAGGACTTCCAGGAAATCTTAGGTTGGATTTCCCCAGAAGAAGTTACTGAGGGCATTTGGGCACAAGGTTTATTTGGAAGGTGATCCCAGGAAGTCAAGAGAGTGCACTAATAAGCAGATGATTATTATGAGCAATGGGGTCTTGATCTCACTGGGGACCTCTGGGAGTTTAGAATACACCTCAGTGTTGTTCTCCTTTTAGAGGGGGAGAAATATGAGGTGTTTATTTACCAAATTCTGTACATCATTGATTGAGGGCTCTGCCCAGGGGTGTTACCGTTCCAATATTTCTGACCTGTTCCACACGTGGGCTAAGTCTATACCTGTGCCACCAGTGAAAGGCCCCAGACAAAGAGTTATAAACTTGAGGGGTGCAGGGAGACAGAATTTGGCTGAGGCACAGACAGCATCTGCTTCACTGGAGGAGGTGGCATTTAAATTGAACCTTAGATGATGAGAAGGGTTTTCATCAAGTCGTGATATGGATGAGGGTAATCATTTCAGCATGCAAGAGTAGGAAGGACTAAGGCAGCATCTGTGTGGTCCATGAGAAATAATAATAAAGCACCAAAGTTTGAAAATGATTCACATTTTTAAAATTAGAGAAAATTCAAGGTTATCCCTATAAATATTCATTCTCACTCCCTTGCTTTGAGTGGGAGAGAACTTAGCTCTCAAGAGTTTGCTCAGAGGGAATCGTGCCTCACTAGCAGCCTGTTTCCTCTAGTTGATATCTAGGTTGCCTTGACTTATTGCACTGTTTTACTTCTGTGCAGAATGTTGGAGTTTTGTCAAAATCTGGGCATGGCTATGTGAATTGTGTTGTTGCACATAAGGAATGTCATTCTTTATATGTGTCACATTGGAAAAAAGGTTAAGAATTGCTAACACAAGGCTTGGAGATGTGACAGATGGGTTTAAGGAAGAACAAATAATCTAGTGGATGGAGCATAGGTTGTTGTGTGTGGGGATAGAGACTGAGAGTGGATGAGGTAGGGAAAGGACAAGTGATATATATATATTTTTTTCCTTAACTTAATATTTGGGCTAATATTTGGAACATATTTCCAGGCCTTAAACTCAGCATCTCTAAAATAATGAAGAGGAGCTACACATGACAGGAGTGAAAATGGGTCATGCGAATTTTCCTTTTACTTGCATATAGAAGTGAGGAGAAATACCAAACTATATTATCTACTTCACAAGATGTGATTGCTCCCCACTAATGAAACCCATGTGAGGTTTCGCTTTAACCCTAGAAAACACTGAAATTTTTGACAAGGTGGGTTATTAGCAGGTCGGGAGCCTGCATCAAAATTTGCACCTGTTTGAAAATGATTCATTCTGGACATGCAGCTGTCATCTCTGGTAATTCATGTCTGTGAGCCCGTGAAGCCTTGGAAAATGGAGTAACAGCAACCCCACATCACTGCAGTTCTTAGCCCAAGTTTCCTATGGGGCACAAGGCTGTCAACTGTGAGCAGGTGAGGCTTATTTAAAAACATCTCCATTTCTGGTTTACACAACATGGAATAGAGTATGCCATGCCGTGTGAGTACATGAAATACTAAGTACATACAGTACTTATGTAAGAGCTAGGCTTGGACACAGATTGTCACAGAAGTAGAAATGACATTCTTCTGAGGGCAGTTAATAAAACAGTTTCACTGCACAGAAATTCTGTTTAAAGAGAAAAACAAAAAGATGGATGAGCTTTGTTTTAAAAATAATATCAAAGATGAAGGATAGTATGGGCCCAAGGTTTGCCTCTTCTACTTTTAAAGTTCAACTTCCTCTAGAGTCAAGAGGAAGTTTTACATGATTTCTGTTCCAATTGTCTACACCACAGTGCTGCCAGGAACTCTTACCACTCCTCCCTGGCAGCTCCATGGCTGCTGGTTCAACATCTGGACCCTCTGGTCTTATTCCTTCAATAGGCTGCTTTTCCTTTATGAAAGCCAGTGATGAGTTTGCACTGGAACCAGCCACCCTTCCCTTTGATATCCTGTGCTTCTGTTTGTTGCTGTCTCTTCACACAAGGCAGGAAGGGTGGGATACATTTTACTGAAGGATTGGGAGGAAAAATTAAGACAGGGAAAACTTCAAAATCAGTGCTATACCACGTTTTTTTGACAGATTTTTGAGACAACCTGGTAAGTTAAACCTCTCATGGGGAAGTTACTAATTCCATCTCTGTCCTGACTTGTTTTTCTCCATTCATGCTTTCAAAAGGAGGAAGGGAAGTATTTTTCTATTTTCTCTGTAATTTTTAAGTTCTCTCTTTTGAATGAAATTATTCTTTTACATCAACATTCAAGGGGTGTTAAGTCCTCTCTTTTATCCTTCACCACTGTCCCCCAACCCCAACCCCCAACCCCCTACAACTGGTGGGAATAATAAATAGGCCCTTAGTTGAGCTTTTTGCCCTTTATCAACTACTTTCTTAGCTACCAGCAGAGAAACTTGAGATTACAACCTATTAGCCAATGACTTTCATTTTCTCCACTCATCTTTTTGATTTTGAGGAGAGGAGAGAAAGGAAAGATCATTTGTTAATTTTAAAAAGTGTATAGATTATTCTCGTGATGGACACACTAAAAGCCCCAACTTAAGCATTATACGATGTATTCATGTAACAAAAACATTTGAATCCCCTTTATACTTTGAAATTTTTGAAAAAATATATAGGATATGTAAGACTCTTTTGGAGTGATTTTGAGGGATGCTGTTATTTTTCTGTACTTTAAATAATCAGTGAACTTCATTGTTAAGATTGGTCATAGCCTCTTACACTCTCCCGTCTGTTTTCTCCTGCCTCCTGATACATGTTCTTATCCTACTGTAGGTCTTATCTCACTGGCTTAGACTTACCTATTCATTGGTCTTCTTCTGGATGCAGTGTCAAAGACTATAGCCCATTTGGTTTTGTTCCTCTGGAACTCCGTATTGAAAAAGGCACATAACAGGTAATAAATAGATGCTTGTTGAATTAATTTGTATCCAAGCTGCTATTTCACCTTCTGAAAGAGCTTCATTTAACAAATTCTAAAACAAAGAGATTTGTATTTTAAAAAGCTTCCAGAAACCTATTCTAATATTCACTACTGGGGATAAATGGGAAAGAGGAGAAGAGAACCAACATTTACGGAATATCAACTTTGTATCAGGTACCAAGTATAATACACCTTGTCTCATTTATTCTTTAAAATAGTCCTCTTTCTCAGGTAAGAACTGTTAAATCTCCATTCTACCAATGACGAAATTGGAGCATGTAAAATTAAAAATTTTACAGCTCATGTGTTATTATGAGACAGAACCAAGATGCAAATCTAAGACTGTCTCCAAAGCCTAGATCCTCTCCACCTTACTTCTTAATTATTCCATAGTAGAGAAAGAAATGACAGTTTGCCCTTAAACAACACGAGTTTGAACTGCATGGGTCCACTTATATGAGGATTTTCTTCCACTTTTGCCACCCTGAAGCAGTAAGACCAACCTCCCCCTTCTCCTCCTCCTCCGCCTACACAATATGAAGATAATGAGAATGAAGACCTTTATGATGATCCACTTCCACTTAATGAATAGTAAATATATTTTCTTTTTTGTGATTTTCTTAATAACATTTTCTTTTCTCTATCTTACTTTATTGTAAGGATACATCATATAATACATATAACATACAAAATATGTGTTAATATACTGTTTATGTTATTGATAAGGCTTTAGGTCAACAGTAGGCTATTTGTAGTTAAGTTTTGGGAAAGTCAAAAGTTATATATGGATTTTTGACTGTGTGTGGGGAATTGGTTCCCCTAACCCCCAGGTTGTTCAAAGTCAACTGCTATCTGTTCCATACCTCATTGACAGATTAATTTTCTTAAAGATTTCCTTTTGCTCAAATCCCCTCGATCATTCCCTTTTGTTTAACATTAGAATCTATACCACACAGCCTGAATAACAAGGCAATATATCCCGGTGGTAAACAAGTTCTGTGGGCTTCTGTGTCAATGCCAATGGAAGCTCTATAATTTCTTACTCAATCTCATGAAACTATTCTATAAAATGAGGATAATAATAGCATCTATGTCACAGAATTTTTTGAAGATCAAATGATATAATACATATGAAGTGCTCAACATAGTACACAGTAAGGACCTGATAAATATAAATGAATACTACTATGTGTTGCCCTTGTTGTTATTAATAGAACACCACACCCTTCCTTTCTAACCTTTGTTCCTTTCTATAGTATAAACTTGGTTACAGCCTGGCTAGGCTCCCCATGCTTTGCCAAACTCTATGATTATCCTTGCCTTATTATTTTGCTTAAACTAACACCTCTTCCTTTCCATCTGCTCATGCAAATCCAATCAATTTTCTCACTCTCTCAGGCAAAGCTGGTATTCCAAATAGCCGTTCTGTGGATGTCAGTTGGCTTCTGTCCCAAGCTACCTCGTGGAAGATTGCTCAATGTGCAAAGGAATGAGATTTAGGCATCAGCTCCACAACATTGACTTTGCCTTACTAAAGCTATCTTGCTACCATCACTGTTAAATGCCTGTCTGCCAATATCATAAACAATGCTGAGCCCTTATATGACATCATTACCTGAGAGTTGAGATGGGAGGGATGGGGCAAGGAAAAGCAGGGAGATTAGCCAGCTGTTTGATGGCAGATTGATTGATTATATTCAACCTGTTCCAATGTAGAAGGAGCAGAAATCTGTCCTCATTAGAACATATATGTATTCTGAACATGACTTGGCATCCCTGCCCATGATATTATTGCCAGGACCATCATTCATAGATTTATAGAATACATTATTCACTATCATATTATTTTGCATAGCATTGCTTCTCATCAAATATTGAATTTTTTCAGGACAGGAAGTGTGGCCATGAAATTCACCATTCTTACCATGTGCTCCACTACTCATAGAATGTTAAAATAATCTATTGAAGATATAGCTATAGTGCCTGTTACAGTGGGAAACTATACCTATGTGGTTGGGAAATTGTTCTCAAGGATGTGATATATATTTTAAACCAATGAACAATATTGGTACCGTTTCCCCACAGCCAAAATGCATAAATCTCAGAACCAACGGGTAAAGTTGAGAGTGATCTCTCTTACTATTCCATGTGATAATTCATTCACTAAATTTTGCTACAAAGCCCTGAAACTTTGGGCCCTGCTGATTGAGAAGTATTGATTCCTGGGGGTGAAGGGAATGTTTCTACCATGGGACACAACAATGATTCTATTCAATGGGAAGCTGAGACTGCCACTTGATATTGTGGGGTTCCTCAGGCCACTAAAGTTACTACAGGCAAAGAAGGGGATTACTCTACTAGACAAGAAAATAATTATCAAGGGGAAATTAGTTTGCTATGCATAATAGGAGAAGAGAGGACTATGGCTGGAACTCAGCAGGTTCCACAGGATACAATTTCCAGTCTAAAAAGTTAATTCAAGACTACCCAATTAATGCATGATCAGTAAGGGCTCAGAGTTCTTACAACGAAGGTTTGAATCATTCAGTCAGCTGAAGAAATTTGACCATTTGAAAGCTAAGGGTAAAGGAACATGAAATAGGCAATGGGAAAAAGAACTTCAATTTCCAATATGGCTTTGTGTCCAATTATAGAAATTTTAAGAACTATACCATGTTTTGTACAGTGTATATATTTCCTTTCTTGCTTGATTTATATACATGTGTGTTTTTATAATTTCCTTCCCCTTTCCCCACTATTGTATATAAGAAATGTTGGTAATAGTTAACTTTTTAATTTAGTCTTTTAAGATATTGAATACCTCCATGGGCTTTTTATTGATCTGGAAAAGAAATCAGCATTACCAGAAAGTGAGACAGTGACTAATAGCACCTTCTGTTTCCCCCTTTGGGGGAGAGAATAAATAAGTCTTAATTTGTGCAAGAAAGAGTTGCAATGGTGATGTCATGGAAACGGTCATGGAAATGGTAGAGTAGGAAACTCCAAGAATCAGTCCGTCCACTGAAGCAACCATTAAGCTGGCAAAAAGTGACAGAATCAATTTTTTTTTGGAGTTCTGGAATCTAATCAAAATCTAACAGCAATCATGGAAGTGCTTAATGAAAACAGATGCTGCTAAATTTTGGTAGGAAAATATTGTGGCATTTTTGCTTCCTTGCTTATCACCCCCCATTCCTCAGTTCAGCAGTGGCTGTGGCAACTGTGGCTTGTATTCTCTGTGTGACTTCCTGGTGCTGAGTTGAGGGGGGAGGAATATGGATCTTGTTCTCAAAACATTTTGGTTTTGATCAGCCCAGTGTTTCTCTGAAGGACTGGCATAGAGACTGATCTTTGTTTGCCCTTACCTCCCTTCCCTTGGGCTAGAGCCGCTTTCTAGGTGACATCTATAAAAAGCATTTAAAGACAAACTGCATATAGCTGCCTGGGGCAAGGGACAGAAGATGGGGCAAGCAGCAGATAGACTTAAAAGTACAGGTAGGAGAAGACTTAGGAGGAAGATTTTGGGGGAATATTGGGGCTCTGAAAGGCAACCACATATGCTGGGAAATCCAGAGTGCAACATGCATGCCCAGGACCAGATGCATGCTCACTAAAACCTTGAGAGGCCCTCAGGCTTGCACCTCTGACTGATCAGTGGGCTCTGCACAAGTAGGAGGTAAAAGCTAAAGCAGAGTTTTAGGTGGCCTGGCTTAGTGTTGAAGGAGTGCCCCAGACAAAACCAATTTTCAAAGACTGAGAGAGTAGGATTCTTTTTTTTTTCTTTTTTGGCTCCCAATGTTTAAAGAAACCTCTGGCAAGTCATTGGCTCACCATGGAGATAACAACACAGAGTCTTCAGTGACTACATGCAACAAGAAAGAGTCTTTGCAATAATAGTTTAAAAAAGTCATTAAATCTATGGATGACTGTAGCCCTCAACAATCAATAGCAGGCTTTTCAAAAATAGTTTAGAAAAGTCATTAAGCTAATATAGGACTGCAGCCCTCAACAATCAATAACAGGATGGGGGAATATGATTCATAGAGTTACTGCTTTATAATACTAAAATTTTCTAGTTTAAAAAAATACAATGCATACAAAGAAATAGGAGATATAGCCCATTCACAGGAATAAAAAAGAGAAAAATGGACAGAAACTGTTCCTGGGAAGCCTGTACTTTGGACTTAATAGACTTTAAATCCACTGTCTTAAATATGCTAAAAGAGTTACAGGAAACCATGCACAAAAAAGTAAAGGAAACAAGGAGAAAGATGTGTGGGCAAATAGAGAATGCCAATAAAGAGATAAATTATAAAAAGGAGCCAAATATTAATAGAAATTCTGGAGGTGAAAAGTACAATAGTTGAAATGAAAAATTCACTATTAACTAAATGAAATATTTACTCTCAGAGCCTCCAGACGGAACAAGCCCTGCTGATATCTACACTTTATCCTAGTGAAACTAATTGTGTGCTTATGACCTCCAGAACTGTAAGAGAATACATTTATGTTATTTTAAGCCACTAAATTTGTGGTAACATCTAATAGCAGCAAAAGGCATTAATATAACACCTTTAAACCAATTCCAAGCATTGAATTCCTCTCTTCTTAAAATACCTAGAGTGGTGTCTATTTTCCTGATTGAGTAATAAGAGGTAAATGCTGGCCGGGGGTGGTGGCTCACGCTTGTAATCCTAGCACTCTGGGAGGCCGAGGCGGGAGGATCGTTTGAGCTCAGGAGTTCAA
>CAUYSK010121422.1:0-94183 GCA_963575035.1 Avahi laniger | reverse complement strand
AGATTATCAGCAATGTTGAAAGGACCGTCTTTTGGATGCCTTTTTTTTTTTTGAGACAGAGTCTCACTGTGTTGCCCTGGCTAGAGTGAGTGCCGTGGTGTCAGCCTAGCTCACAGCAACCTCACACTCCTGGGCTCAAGCAATCCTTCTGCCTCAGCCTCCCAAGTAGCTGGGACTATAGGCATGCTCCACCAGGCCCGACTAATTTTTTCTATATATTTTTAGCTGTCCAATTAATTTCTTTCTATTTTTGGTAGAGATGGGGTCTCGCTCTTGCTCAGGCTGGTCTCGAACTCCTGAGCTCAAACAATCCGCCCGCCTCGGCCTCCCAGAGTGCTATGATTACAGGCATGAGCCACTGCGCCCGGCCATGACTTATTTTTTTTATCTTACTAGGCTATCACCTCTAGAAACATGTATATTAACTTATTTTTATGTCCTCAGTGATTGGAGCAGTGCCTAGGTGCCAAGTAATTTGTGTATGTTTGTGTATTTGATTTAATAAGTGAACACAATCTAGGCAATACCAAAGTAAAAATAGCGCTTCTGCCTCTAGATCAAGGGTATGCAAAGTGCAACTTACATTGTACAACTTCTGTTAAATACCGGCAGTAACTTATACTTTGTGAAGTATGTTAAAGTGACTAAAAGCCCTAGATACTTAAAATATAATACTTTATTTTTTTGTAATTGTGAAGTTTCATTAGTGAATGGCTGCTAAGAGCTTTGAGGAAGAAAAAGTGTTCTTTAATTGCTGTTTCAATTCTGTTTGCCCTTATTCACCTTCTTCAGTTCTTAAAGTTACTTAGCAGCCCCAGGAAGAAGCCTTTCTAACTAGACCTCCTTCCCCTCCTCTCCCTTTCCTCTCTGGATGTGCACAGACATGTATCAAGTTCATTTGTCATGGATTCATGGAAAAGTAGAATTGATCTGAAAAAGACTCTTTGAATGAATCTAACAGGTATCTCTGTACTTTGTGGTAGTTTCCTCATGGTTTAGACCTTATGGAGTTTCAGGACTAGGGAAGAGTACCTTCTTAAATTTTGCACCCTAGGTGGCTCTCTTGCCTCAGCCTAGTCCTGGCCATGTGTGTGACCCAGACAGTGCTTTGAAAATAAATAGACCAGGCTGCAGAATAAGGAGCTGCTTGCCTGGGAGGCGCTCAGTTGCGTTGTCTCACTCCCTAATCATGTCTTCCTTCTGACTAGCTACTCATCTGGGAATTTTTACAAATTTTACAACATGATGCACGAAGGGGTGGAAACTTACAGAATATCTCACAAGTTCTGAGTCAATGAGTATTAGCTGAGTGATACTTTAGTTATGCTCTCTTTTTTTTTTTTTTTTTGCCTCCAACTGCCCAAAGGGCTGGATATCTAGCAGACCACCAGACAAATTTCCAATTGAGCCTTCTGTCTGTCTCAGAAAGGAAACCTCTGCATAATACTAGGCCCTGTTTAGCTATAGTGCTGAAGAAATCCTCTCAGGATTGACTGTACAGTTGGATGGTGCCAGTTAGGGGTGGGGGAGTTCATTTTCTCTTGCACAACACAAATGTACTGTTCAAGAGTCCGTGTGTTGGCTGGTGACTAGGGCAGTATTCTAGGCTAGCCTGTTCCACAAGGCTCTCCTTGTACACTAGGGGTTGGGTGGGTGTCCCTTTTAGACCTTTGGAATTGACAGCAGCCATTATTTGTGGAGATGAAAGCTGTTTTTATAGTGATATATTATGTAGTGGTATATACTACCTATAACATGGTGGTAAGCCTGAATATACACTTACATGTATGTAGGTATACATGCAACAGAACTTTTTGGCATTTATTATTAATAATATGAATGTGAACTGCAATGCATTTGTGTGTTTTAGTTAGCAATAAATGTGAGCACAGATAAGATTGTGTTTATTTTATTCACACCCTCCTTATTCCACATTCTCACCTACTGTTTTAGACATCAAAGCAATGTGGCTGCTTCACATGCACGAAATTTAATTTGTGTATCTTTGGAAGCTTTGGGATCACTTAGAGGCCGGGATAACAAAAAGCTGAGATGATAAAAGAACAGGCAACCATCGGAAACAATTTGTTGTTTGTGTGGAAAATGCAGTACATTTTGCTAAAAACCTGTACTTAGCACCATTATCTTGTTAGGGATGCAGGAGCCTCTATTCTCATACCAGGTTTGATTGTGTTGACAACACACCTGTGGCTTACAATCAATGACCCGGCTCTCCAGCAGTGAAGGTTTGCTTTTCAGAGAAAGATACAGAATTGAAAAAAATGTAAACACAGCCAGAGGAAGAGTTTAATGGAAGAAGATATATGAATTCAGTATAAGCATCAACCTGGCTTAAAAGGTAGAGTAGGCAGCCTAGTGGCCAAGAATTTTTTTTCCAAAAAATATCTTTGTTTCCCCCCAAAATATGAACCTTAATAGATGATAACTGCTAGGGTGAACCAACAGTTTTGTGATGAATGTGAGTACATGTGATGTAGACCTCAAGGTCTCTATATTCTGTGCTGTTCTACTTTTGAGGAGGCCTTCACAAATAAATAGTACCCACAAATCAACAATGTTTCAGCTGCATATTATTAATAATACTGTGGCTAGAAAATACAGAGATGACTGTATATAACCACACATGTCACCTTCTTCAGTGGAACAATTTGGCTGTATTTTTGATATTGCATATTTCTTCTGTGATACACATGCCAACAATTAGATTTTGCTTCATGACTCAGCTCTACAGGACTCTCCCTGTACATTGAGTAGTGGGTGTGTGTCCTCTTTTGACCTTTGGAGTTGACAGCAGCCATTACATATGGAGATTAGAGCTCTTTTTTTTAGGAAAGCAAACCAAGTTAGATTTCATCTTCTGAATAATGCCCTCAGTCAATACTTTCTTCAGTCTTGGCTTTTGCAGACTAAATGATGCTAACACCTTAGTCACTTTTTACCTTAAACCTTCTCTGTCTCCCCACATAGTGACAGGCTTTTGCAATATGGAGACAATCATCTGGGATCAATGAGGCACGTTTGGTTGCATCACATTTTAAAATTTAGATTATCCTTTAGAAACTTGTAAAGTTTACTGAATAGAATTTAGACCGAGTGTATACGCTTTCTGAAATCAGTCTTTGTTTTCTACTGAGGATATCCATTATTGATATTTGTTTCCTTCTTTGCATTACAGGCTGAAAATTGTTGGACTCTTTGCTTTAAACTCATTGCTTTAAACCCTAGAAGCTTCTCGAGGACGGGTATCATGTTTAGTTCATTTTCTATCCTCTCACTGTGTAGGAGTATTTGTAATGGGCTAGTTACTGATGACATGTTTTCTTGAATTGAATAGGTATTTAATATAAATGCTGTATATACACATGCACTTAAATGACACATTTTTGATGAAAGGGACAAGACACAAGAGACAGATCTAAGAATACAAACAGGGCTAACATTAGAATATCCAGGATTGAACTTTTGAAACCAAAGAAACTAAATTGTAGTGTAAACAAACCAACTTAAAAAAAAAAAAGAAAACAGACAATAATGTCACATCAGCTGTGAGCTAGGTTTAATAAATTGTCTTGATTGAGAAGCCTAAGACTCCCCTGGATCCAGGAGTCTGACTCAAATCCAATCCTTTGATGTGGTCTAGAAAGATTAATACACAAAATGTCGAGTTACCTAAAACATTAATTACAGCATCTGGGGAAGTTTGTATGAGAGAAGGAAAGTTGAAAAGCAGGAAAAAATGTATTATATTATTTTTTTCTCTTTCCCATATTGATTTATCAGCCACTTGGGACACTGACATTGTCAAAATGTCATGGTCACCCCTGGAATTAACAATCTAATTCAGGGCTGAAAGTTGCTCGAGGAGCACCGTGGGGCTTTGTCGGTCTTCTTGATCCCTTTTGTAGTACATGGCTGCCTTTTGACAGAAGAATGCATCAGGACCCTGATTACAAAGAGTGCAATGCGCACCACCCGAAGAATGGACATATTTGAAACTCGGACTTAGGTGGGGACGGGGTGGGGCAAGGGCAACATTCCTAACCTAAACATCTGTACTCCCATACTATGCTGAAATAAAAAAAAATAAATAAATCCAGATTTTTAGCTCTATGTAGTCCTGAGTTCTACATAGACAAAAATTACATGTCAGTGACTAGGATTGTGAACCTCTTTGCTGTAAGAGGAACTCAGATATCAAAGCCAATCAAGAAGGGAGTAAAAGTCTGAGCAGGCTTGGAACTTAAGAAAAGCAAAACTATTAATACAACACACATTAAAGATATATCCAAGGTTAAAAGAATTAGCAAACCAAATCTGCTCTGTAGTTTTTTTTTTTATTATTAATATAGGGATATAATGAAATGCTAGCACTGGTTTAGCTCTTTTGAGACACTTACTAATCATATCATATAATTAATCTTTATCATTCATTATGAAATTTCAAATAACTTCAGAAACAAGATTGTAAGAACAAGTCTTGGCATGCTGCTAAGTGTTTAACACAAAAGTATTGTATCTCGGTGGACCAACCACGGAAGTCTCGAACCTTCATTTGGCATTCTCTTCCGGATTCGGAATGTGACTTTGAGAAGTTTGTGCAGAGAAGTCTTGTCTCACAATTTTAAATGGAATATAGTGGTCAGAAATCTACTAACCCAGCATTTCCAGGATAATACAAAGCAATGCAAACTATCCAATGGCTAGAGCCAGCATACTTATGAAATGATTGAGATATCCAAGGGGTTATCTTAAATATTTCTGGGGATACCAGGTCAGCTCTTAAGTCCAACCCAGAAAAAACTTTATGTTGTCAGGGGGGCTGTTGGGGTGTTGTCAGTGAGACAAATGATAAAGGCTGGTAGTGCTATAGAAGTTTAGAGAAAAGTCTGGATTTCCTAGTCCTTTAGAAGTAATTAGTATGAAAATAGTACTGTATCTAGGTCTAGATGACCTAGATCCTGGAGCCCACGAGGCTTTTGTCTATGACTTTGGGCAAATCTTTCTCCCACTTAGGCTTCCTTTCCTCCTTCTATAGGATAATGGCTTGGACTAAACCTGTTAACTGTCACAAGGTGCTATATATAGAATAACTCTGAATTGTAAGTCATATCTAATGCCTTTTCCTAGATTTATATTTTACTTAGAAAGAACATTTGGATTCTTAATTGGAGGGGTACTCTGTGCATGGCATGCCATACAAATGCCAATTAAAATGCACAGAAAATAGCACTCTGGTGTTAAATATGAATAAATGAAACCATCCTGACTCATTTAACCCAGTAAGTAGGCAAATTCCTTAAAATCCTACTGGGGAACGAGAGAGGGATTGGCTCATCTGTCTCCACAGCTTTCCATTGGGTACAGAAGAATAGATAGGATAGACTTGCATTTCTCAAAAATAACAGTATGTTTGTGTGTGTGTGTGTGTGTGTGTGTGTGTGTGTATGCACAAATTCACACTGACAGCCGTCTTACACCAGAGAAAACTGCTCTGTAAAATATTTTCACTCCCTTAACATTCCTGGAAGGGCTCTCTCTCTCTTCTTTTACACTATTTATTTAGTCATTCATTGACTTTTTCAGCAACCATTTAGTGAGTATCTACTGGGGTTAACATTCCGGGCACTTTACATACATCATTTCAATTAATATTCTCTTGCTGTCCCCTTCGGCACTTAGCAGATACTTTACATAGATAGATGCTCAGTTACAATTTACCGGAGTAAGAAAACAGAGGTAACAGCAAAACAACATTCAAAGGTGCAAATGTGTAAAAGTTGAGGAAGGGAGGGACAAGGAGTGTGGGCAACATAAAGTTAATGTATAGCCATCAAAGCCACACCTGAAGTATTCAGGAGGTCAGATCGGACCTTCCAACAGCAACTGTATCTGACTCTAGCCTACCTCCTGTTGTTTCTATCTGCAAGTGTCATTAATGAAAGATAATCTCTGTCTTTAGGCATAAAACCCTTTTGAGAAAAGAGCTGACTATTTTTATTGCAATGCCCTCTGAGTGAGCAATTTCACTTAGGGAAGTTTTATAAACAAGTGCTTAACTTTAGCTTTTTTCCCTTGTCTAATTGGTCTAAATGTGAAATTAAATTAGCTGCTGATGAATAGTTCCTGTGCTGTTAAGATTATGATTTTTTCCAGAAGAGAGGAGCCAACATACATTACTATCCTGAGCACTTTTCATTCAAAACTTTAATGGATCACTTAGAAACATGCCCAGTTTGTCTTTTCTTAATGGTGACAAGTTAAATGCACATCAGCTTGTGATCAGAGGAGTTTATTTATGAGGCTTCTACAGGTTAACATTTTGTTAAGTAATTTTGTTCATGAATCTCCAGGAATGACCACGAGCTGTCACAGCGTTATTTTTTCACTATTGATGAGCCCCTGAAAAAGCCAGAACAACAATGGCGATTTAACTGCAGGCATGTAGATATTGTTGTCTTTTATCTTAAGCTCCGAGGACCTGACTCCAGCATCCCCTTTTCCTCAAATAATAAGGAAAACAGAGTCTTTGTCACTCATGGTAGCATCCACGCTTTTTCTTATAGAAACTGCAAAACCAAATAAAACAGAATAAAATAAAACAAAACACAAACTATGCAGCCATTGCTTATTTTCCTGCTTGTCTGGGATTCCATGAAACTTGATCCCAAGAATTCTGGCATCTGGATTTTTACACAGACTGCTTGGGAAGCAAGTTTCTAGGTACCATAATAATTGTTTCAAAATAAATTGATTAACTAGGGACTCCATATGAATTTAGAGGATAGATATAAGCTATTTGTGCTTATTTAAGAAGGTGAATGTCTTTATTTATTTTCATATTTATCCCAATGGAAATAATTAATTTGTTTAGAAATTGAGAACGCCATTAAAGAGGCATCTAACTCACAGAGACTACATGAAAACAAAATTCCAGAATTTCACTTTGAGAAAATTCAGAAAAGTGGCTTAATGTCATGACTTAAGCATAGAGTTTAATCCAATAAGCCCTTATTGAGCACCTACTATATATGCAGGGACTGTAAGTAACAAACTGCAAATATATGCAATGGACTCTACAGTTAAGGAAGCTGTAATCTTATTTGCAAGGCAATGTATATAAACAGGAAATAGAGAATGATTTAAAATATATATCCTATTTTAATATGATCATGTTATGGGGTGATCATTCTATAAACAATAGGCTCCTTTCATTCTTCATAGACGAGAGTATTGAATTTCATTTTCTATCACCAGAGTTTTGTTTGCATGTTCTTACTGTAGGAAAGGTAAAGTATATGTACAAACCAGTTTATTTGGGGTAAGAAAAATGAATAAAATTGCTTAAAGCATCTCGTATCTCATCGTTGTCATGAAATGTTGCATAGGAAACCTTCCCTCTCAGGTGCCACGGGGAATGTGATGTTTATTTTAAATATTTCTTATTCACAGACTCATTTATCTTTAGTTTTGCCTTCTCTGTCTCAATTTCCTAGGTTGATGTGAGATACAGTTCTTTACCTTGCTCCAAAAGCACAGATATTTTTTTTCTTAATAACATGTTGAATAAATGTCCATTGCTTAGTGAGAAATCTAAGTATAATAGAGAGAGTTGAAGCTTTCACATCCAAAAAAATCTGGTTTTAAATCCTGGTTTCCTTAGCTTTGTAATCTTAGGATGGTTACTTAAGCTGGGTATTTTTGCCCAGTGAAATTATTTCTCTTGCAGAAAATACTTATGCCAAAGTATTTAATTTGTTCTGTTGTTCAACACTCTCATCTCTGCTGCGATGCTTGTTATGACTGTATTTTGGCTATAATTATTATTAACAGTAATGGCCCTTTAATTCACTTTCCCAGCTGCGAAAGGGTATATTTAATATTTGTGCATTGCTTAATAGCAAAAGGTCTTTCCAATAATTTTTACTATAATACCTTTTTTCCACCACTACTTGTAGCGTAGGGAATGAGCACTTAACCAAAAGTCGAGAGTTAGTTTTTAGCTCCAGTTAGGTCCCTGGATAACCTTGGATGGATCTAAAGGTCTAAAGAAGCCTGGAAAATCTGCCACTTTGTCTTTGAGTTCCACTAGAGGACCTGAATTTCTGTCTGATGTCTCTTGACTTGAAACCTTCTTTAGGCCTTTGAATGTTGTGATTATATAATGTCTTTGTCTTAGTCTATTTGTTCTGCTGTAACAAAATACCTGAGACTGGATAATTCACAAAGAATAGAAATTTATTTCTCATAGTTCTGGAGGCTGGGAAATCCAAGATCAAGTTACTAGCATGTTTGGTGTCTGGTGAAGGCTCAGTCTCTTTGATTCCAAGATGGCACCTTTTGTCGCATCCTCTGAAGGGGAGAGATGTTATGCCCTCACATGGCAGAAGGTGGAAGGGCAAAAGGGGCCTAAGCTGGTTCCCTGAAGCCCTTTTATAAGGCTCTAATTGCTTCATGAGAGAAGAGCCCTCATGACTTTATCACTTCCCAAAAGGCCTTACCTCTTATGCCAGCACAATAGGGATTAAGTTTCAACATAAATCTTGAAGGGGACACATTCAAACCATAGCAGTCTTCTGTGAATAAAGTTTTTATTCTTTGAGATAAATGAAGTGTTGTCCAAAACCATCTAGCAAATTAGCAAGAGAATATATAATTAAGTTACATGTTTAGTGATTCCTCCTGTATCATCTTGCCAGCTGAACCAAATGGCCTCTTTAATTGTAGCTTATGGTACCCAAGTGCCTAAGCAATTAACAGAGAAAAAAATTACCAAATTATCAGAACTCCCTAAAAAGACAATTTACTCTATTGCACATTTTTCAATTTCTAACCATCAATGGTTATTCCAGATGGGCACTTTGATTCATTGAAAGAACACTGAGTTTTGAGATATAACCATGAGTTTTACATTGGTCCCTTTGACTCTCTCAGGTGAATTTAGAAACTGTGTGGTCTGTCCTTGGCCTCAGTTTCCTCCCCTGTAAAATGAGAATGTCGAGTAACACAAAACAGAAACAACTTATAAGATCCCTTCCAGGTCTTAGATTGTGTGGGTGTATGATGTACATAGCTTCGTGCACCTGATGAGTAAAATGTTGCCACCTGTTCTTTCTCACCTGACTAAATGGCACTGGCCACTGTAGCAGACAGACCCTGCAGCAGAGGAGAAATGGAAGATTTTCCTTGAATCTTTTTCAGTTTGGAGAAGTAATCTCAGTTTCATCAGACTTAAAGGAGAGTTCTAAAGCTATATGCTTGCCATTAGGAAACATACTCAGATCAATTAAAAAAAGAATTCACAAAGAACAACTTGGCATTGTAACCTTTCCTAGCAGCTCAAATACAAGATATTAATTAGACAAGAAGGCGGGCACTAATTATTTCTTAAGTGGAATAATTAGTGTTGCTGAATTTATAAGTTAAAGGGCTTCATTAAGGAAAAAAAATCAAATCATGTTTGAACTGTAGTGATACCACTGTTAAATTATAAATTGATTTTTAAAGACTGTACTTTGATCCTACAGTAAATGAGAAATTTCTGTTTTAGACCATCTGGATTCACTTAAGGGGCAGGTGATGCATGAAGTTGGTGTGGCATTGTAGAAAGAAAGGACAATTTTTCAGGATCTGAGGGCAGAATCTTGTTATGCTGAAATAAAACCTTATCCGGGAATACACCATTTTTAAGGACAAAGTCTTTGGCCAGCAGGCTGATATATACATATTTCACTTGGCACAGGGTATAAATTTGACATTAAGGTAGTTCAAATTGCAGAGCCGGAGCAGGAACAGCATTGAGGAATCTGACCATTCTAGCTAGAGCTGGGCTCCAGGTCTATTTTATTTTCTCAATGTAATTGTACCCCAGTCTTACCCATCACACAATATCAGGACTGACTTCACTTTCTGTATCCCACCACGGAGGGGGCTTCCAACCTGATTTGAGGTGTCAATGTCCCAACCGGTTGGGTCAATATTTGCAGATCCTCAACTTCCTTTGTTCTGTCTGCAAGCTCTGCTTTCACTGGAGAACTTCCGTGTTTCTCCTCTCTTTTCTGCCCTAGCCAGCTATTTCTTTGGACCTGCTGCTAATTGTTGATATTATTCTCATGTTATAAGAGGATGTTTTTAGGATGTTTCCACACAAAATGTTAAGACTTGCCAGAATGATACTTTGGAAATTTATAATAAGAATTTGGAGTGGAGTTGAGAAATAAGATAATATTTGAAAGTTTCAGAATAAAGCTGTCTTTCTGGCCCATCCTTTGGGATCAACTTTTAGGAGAAACAAATAAGGCTGTCTTTTAGGTTCTTCTGGGGCTAGCTGTCTGTGGATGAGAACCTAAGATTGACTCACTAATAGCCACACCATTGAAGCTGCTTGCTGCATGCATGCAGGCTTTCATCTAACACACATTGAGTGGCATTCCGTGCTAAGTATACTTTCAGATATGTTAATATTCAGAGATGTGAAAAGGAATAGAAAATATTTCCTGCTGTCTTAGGCCACATGCTCAGTAGATGAAACAGACAAATAAACAGAAACAATGATCCATGTGCTATAATAAAATTACTGATAAAATACCAAGGAACTCAGAATAGACTAATGCCTTTCAAACTTTGATTGCGACCCACATATTAACATAATTGAAACAGAAGTTTTATAAAGCAATATTTGCCCTAACTACATGCAATGACTGATATTTTCTGTTCTAGTCTATTGGATTTTTTTTTTATAATTTTTAAAATTCATGCTATGAACCAAACATTGATTTAATGGCCCTGCAATAGATCACAACATACAGTTTGAAAGACCTGAGAGTAGAGAATGATGGGTGTTTTTTTTTAACGCTTCCTGGGAAAAGGGTTAGGGAAGATTCAGTAAAGAAAGTAAATTTCTTCTTTTCTCTTTAAGTAGTAAATCGTAAATCTAATGATCTAAATGATTCGTATTGTAGAAAATAGAGAAAAGCTTATTTGGTTTTGAAAGGTGAGGCTGAAGTGGTAGGTTTAGGCCAAAATATCAAAAGCAGCATTTTCTAAGCTACACATTTCGAACTTAATCTTAGAGGTGACAGAGAGTCGTTAAAATGCCTTAAACAAGAAAATGCCATAATCATGTTTCCATTTTATAGAGCACATTCTGGTAAAGCTTATAGGACAGATTTTACTGAGATAAAACTGCAGTCAGAAAGACAGCTTGAGGACTATTTCAAGTATTTAGGTTAGAAATTTTTTTGGAAGTGAACCAATACTGTGCTGCTGGAGTGCTAATAGTGACAAATGAGAGAGATATTTTGGAGACGTCCAGCAATGACCAATTTGACCTGGGAGATGATAGAAATTAAGAAATTGAGGATGACATCAGGGTTCTGCTTTGGGTCTGTGGGTAGATTGATGGTGTCTTTAATAGAGATGAGGAAAAGAGGAGACAGAGTAAATTGAGTGGGAAGTAGATACTAGATTCAGTTCTTATATAACTTGTATCTGTACTACTTAGGGGCCTGTGTAGGAGGCCAATCCAGTGGTGAAGATCAGGCACTTTGACTTCTGAGTCTTTATTCTTCTCTTTTAAAATGCTTGTCACTCATTTGATTTTATTGAAATAATATTTCTCATGTTTTAAAAAATTCTCCACAAATAGAATTTAGGTTATTTTCATAATATTCCATCATACAGGCATATAATAATTTATTTAAAAATTTCTCTAATTTTTCATATTTGTTCCCAGTTTTTCGCTCCCATACATGATGCTGTGATGAACATCTAGCCAGATCCTTTTTATGCTTCATTCCTTCCTTAGGGTATTCTCAAAGATAGGATTCTTAAGTTAAGAGAATGAACTTATTAAAGGCTCAGGATATATAGCAGTGAACGGTTCTCCAGAAATGTCCTGCCAGTGTTTACTACTTACTCTAAGTTTATAGGATTGTTGATCTTACTGTATCTCATCCAGTAGTAGGTTTTACCTCAAACAGTCTGGTGAGAAATGTTTTAAATAGTAGAGTGATTAGTGTTTTACATTAATTATATTTTGCAAATGTTTGTTAGCCAATTGTACTTCTGTGAGTTACCTACTATGTGCTTTGCCAATGTTTTTCCATTTGTATCTTATTATTTATTGCATTTAATTTTATATGCTTATTGTATATTATAGGACATTTATTTCTATATGTTAAGGATATTATTTTTGCTATATTAGGGTCAAATAGGTTTTCCACTGTTTTGACTAGTCTTTTATCGTTATTTATACCATTTTTAAAAATTTTTGAGTTTTTATGAGGTAAAAATCCATTTCTTTATGATTTCTTTTGCTAATTTTATACTTAGAAATTATAACTCAATTCAGATGTTGTTTCCCTAAAATCACATTTCTCTGTTTTCCCAGTTTCTCTGTCTTTCATGTGGTTATTGTAATTGTTCATGTTTATTTCTTCAGTCTGGAGCTCTCGTCGGTGTATGATGTAACATTACACATCTCATCGTTCAGTCTTCCCAATTCCTACTCCATTATCATCCGGTCAGTCTCTAGTCTTCTGTATGTTCACCGCAGAAATTCATCCTATTGAATTTTTCCTTTGATCTTTCTTTAGCTAGAACAGCACCAACTCATTCTTATATAGATATCTAAACAATTCCTGTCACCCAGAACTTCCTATAAGAATTATTTTTCTGAGTACTTAAAGTTCCCCTACCTCCGAATCACTTATTTTCTTACTTAAAGATTTGGTTACATTTTTTTTTTATTTCAAAATAGTAAGGAGATAAAATGGTTACATGGATTGCTTTTGTAATGCTTGGGCCAGGGTTATGTGTGCCTGTCACCCAAATAGAGTTAATTGTACCTGTTAGATAGGTTTTTATCTATTCCCTTGTTTCTCCTGCCCCCTGATTATTTCCACTGAGTTTTACCTCCCTCTGTGCACATGTGTGCTCATTGGTTAGTTCCAATTTAATGAGTACATATGGTGTTTTTTTTTCCATGCTTTAGATACTTCATTTAGGATAATGGTCTCCAGTTCCATCCAAATTGTTGCAAAAGACATTAATTCATCCTTTCTGTGGCTGAGTAGTATTCTATGGAATATATATACCACATTTTGTTAATCCACTCATGAACTGATGGACACTTGGGTTGATTCCACATCTTTGCAATTGTGAATTGTGCTGCAATAAACATGAGAGTGCAGGTATCTTTTGGATAAAATGACTTCTTTGGGTAGATATCCAGTAGTGGGATTACTGGATTTAGTGGTAGACCTACTTTTACTTCTTTTTGGAATCTCCATACAGTTTTCCATAGAGGTTGTACCAATTTGCAGTGCCACAAACAGTTTATAAGTGATACTTTCACTTTGTATCCATGCCAACATCTATTCTTTTTCGACTTTTTAATAAAAGCCATTCTACCTGGGGTAAGGTGATATCTCATTGTGATTTTAATTTGCATTTCCCTGATTAGTGACATTGAGCATTTTTACATATATTTATTGGCCATTGTCTGTCTTCTTTTGAGAAGCTTCTGTTCATGTCTTTTTCCCACCTTTTAATGCTTTTTTCTCTTGATTTTTTTTTCCTTGCTGATTTGCTTGAGTTCTTTGCAGATTCTGGATATTAGCCCTTTATCCAATGTATAGCTTGCAAATATTTTCTCTCAGTCTGTAGGTTGTCTGTCTGTTCTGTTGATCATTTCCTTAGCTGTGCCAAGGCTTTTTAATTTAATCAACTGCCATTTATTTTTGTTGTTGCTGTAATTGCCCTTGGGGTTATAGTCATCAATTCTTTGCCTAGGCTGATATCAGTAAGAGTTTTCCCTACATTTTCTCCTAGAATTCTTATGGTTTCATGCCTTACATTTAAGTATTTTATCCATGTTGAATTAACTTTTATGAGTGGTGACAGATATGGATCCTCTTTCATTCTTCTGCATGTGTTTATCCAATTTTTCCAGCACCATTTATTGAATAGGGCTTCTTTTCCTCAGTGTATATTGTTGTCTGCTTTGTCAAAGATCAGTTGGCTGTATGTGGATGGTTTTATATCTGGGTTCTCTGTTCTGTTCCATTGATCTATGTCTCTATTTTTGTGTCAATACCATGTTGTTTTGGTTACTATAGGCTTATAGTACAGGTTGGAGTCTGATAATGTGATGCCTCCAGATTTGTTCTTTGGCTTTCCGTGCTCTTTTCTTGTTCCAAGCAAAGTATAGAATTATTTTTTCTAGATCTGTAAAATATGACATTGGTATTTTGATGGGGATTGCATGGAATCTGTGAATCACTTTGGATAATATGGACATTTAAACAATGTTGATCCTACAAATCCATAAGCATATGCTTTTTTCATTTGTTTGTGTCATCTGTGATTTCTTTCCTCAGTGTTTTGTAGTTCTCTTTATAGATATCTTTCACCTTCTTTGTTAAGAATATTCTTACGTATGATATTTTCTTTGTAGCTATTGTGAATGGTATTTAGCCTTTGATTTGACTCTCAGCATGACTGTTATCGGTGTATAGGAATGCTACAGATTTGTGTACATTAATTTTGTAACCTGAGATTTTGCTGAATTTATTTATTAATTCCAGGAGTCTCTTGGTGGAGTCTTTGGGATTTTCTAGATGCAAGATCATATCGTCTGTGAAAAGCAATAGTTTGATCTCTTCTTTCCTGATTTGGATACTCTACCTCTCTTTCTCTTACCTGATTGATCTGGCTAGGACTTACAGCACCATGTTGAATAGAAGTAGTGACAGTGGGCCTCCTTGTGTTGTTTCAGTTGTTAGGTGGAGTGCTTTCAACTTTTTGCCCATTCAGTGTGATGTTAGCTGTGGGTTTGTCATATATGACTTTTATAATTTTGAGATATATTTCTTCTATGTCTAGTTTGTTGAGGGTTTTTATCATGAAAGGGTGCTCGATTTTCTTGAGTGCTTTTTCTGCATCTATTGAGATGATCATTGGTTTTTGCTTTTGCTTCTGTTTATGTGGTGAATTACATTTATTGATTTCCATATGTTGAACCATCCTTGCATCCCTGACATGAAACCCCCTTGGTCATGGTGGATTATTTTTTTGATGTGTTGTTGAATTTGGTTTGCTAGTATTTTGTTGAGGACTTTTGCATCTGTATTCATAAGGGATTTTGGTCTGTAATTTCTGTTGTTGTGTTCTTACCTGGCTTTGGTATCAAGGTGATACTGGCTCTGTAGAATGAGCTTGGGAGGATTCCCTTCTTGATGTCATGGAATAATTTCTGCAGTATAGGTACCAGCTCTTCTTTGTAGTTCTGGTAAAATCCAGCTGTGAATATATCTGGCCTGGATTGTTTTTTTTGGTGGAAGATTTTTTATTACTGCTTTTATCTCACTACTAATTATTGGTCTCTCCAGGAATTCTATTTCTTCCTGATTGAGTCTTGGGAGGTTGTGGATTTCCAGGAATTTGTCCATTTCCTCTACATTTTCTAGTGTATATTTGTAGAGATTTTCATAGTATTTACAGATGATATTTTGCATTTCTGTGGTATCAGTTGTAATATCTCCTTTTTCATTTGTGATTGAGTTATTTAGGTTCTTTCTATTCTTTTCCTGGTTAATCTAGCCAGAGGTCTATCAGTTTTGTTTATCTTTTCGAAGAACCAACTTCTCGTTTCACTGATTCTTTGTATTTTTTGTTTGTTTGTTTTGTTTTCTATTTTGTTTAGTTTTGCTCAGACCTAGTTATTTCCTTTCTTCTGCTGGCTTTGTGTTTTGTTTGCTCCTCCGTTTCTAATTCCTTGACAGGTGTCATTAGATTATTAATTTGTGATTATAATAATATTTTAAAATATTTTAATTCTATGTATTTGTGACACATCTTCTTAATTAGATGTGCATTTCTTGTGACTAGAAACTGCATACTTAACTTGTTTTCAAATTTCTCAATGGTGGCCCAACACTTGGCAGACAGAAGAGCATAGGATCTACTGAACTAGTACTGAAGGATTAATACAATGTAACTACTGTAATCATCAGAAACCTCTGTGCACTAAGGAGCGACAGTTCACACCTCATTTGGAGATGAGGTTGGAATTCTGGCATATCTTTGCTAATGCTCTTTATGCGAATCATTTTTTTTCCTTTAGCTCAGTGATAATTCAAATCCGTAGCAACATCTGAAAGCACACTTATGAATGAGTGATATCAAATGTGATGACATCATTTCTCCTGTCTGTATGTTCTGGTGGAGACCATTCTCTGCAATATGGAAGAAGAGTCCGCAGGTTCTCCTAGGACAGTTAAAGATTACAGAAAATCCACGAGAGGAATGATGGTCACAAAAGCTTATGTTGTCACTGGGGACATGGGTGGGTGTGAGGTGAGGGTCATGGATAGCAGGGGAGTTGACTTTTCAGGAAGCACTGCTTATGCCTATTCTTAAAGTAACCCAATCTTTATCTACATTTGTATGCTTGATTCAGAAACTGACTTTATTTTGTTTGAAAATTTAATTTGGAAACCAAATTAAAAGTAAGCTCAAAATTAAAACCAAACTAACAGTGTATGTTCAGATAGTCTGCTCTGACAGTAGAATTACTTTACTGCATTTGTATTTGACTAAGACCTTTCACAATCTCAAGGAAAAGAATCTACTTTTCTGGTAATATAGAAAAGCAGTAATATTAAAGAGAGACATAAACTAGTGTTTACAATAACGTAAAAAACTAATTTAATTAATGAGTTCTCCAAATAATTAGTTGGTGGAACAGCTCTCACTTAGTCATGACATGCACAACTGAAACTCAGAGTTCTTGAGAAGCAGAGTTTTTAGAGAAGCTCAGCTGCCTTCTAGCATGATAAAGTGTGTAGAGCAAAGGAAAGTTAAAGGTGAGTGATGCAGAACCATTGCTTAAATATCCCTGAAAAAGCAAATGCAGAGGCTAAAGGAAAATACACTTGGCTGAGTGCTCTAGGTTCTCGTCCCAAGGAGTGGCTATGTTGTCTGAAAAAGCTGGCAAGTCTTTTGAAATTATGTGCTTTCAGAGCAGCTAGTTCACTCTCACCTTCCAAAGAAGATTCCATGCCAGGAGAACAGTTCAACGGTTTAAAAATACCCAGAGGATGAAGTGATTCTATATAATCTGTTAGTAGTAGTAGTATTTTTCAGGGATGTAAATTTATTGAACTCAGAAAGTTGAGTATAAAGTCTAACTTATTCTGCAAATGAGTTAATACATGAATATTTTTCTTTCAAGAATTCCAGTGATTCACAAGGTTCTTTTTTATATTTAAATATTGTTCCTTAGTACTTAGTTTAGTGGACAATTGTTTTCTTCTTTTCAAATTATATGTTCACATGTTACATATTACTGCTGCTAGTTATAATAACTGTCATATTAGTAGAAAAGAACATTTATTTGGTATATACTATGTGCCAGGGATCATGCTAAGCATAATACATAGATGCTACAGATACGTGTACATATATATGTGTGTATGTGTATACATATATAGGTATACATAGATTCTTATTTATTCCTCACCACAAACCTTTAGCTTGTTTCTAGGTGCCTGACATATGGTTAGAGCTCTGTATTAGACAATATTAATAATATTATTTTCCCATTTCACAGATGAGAATGCAGACCATGGGATTATAAGTAATTTTCCCAGGTGGCAGAACAGCATTCAAATTCAAGTTTTTCTGAATCACTATTTCAAACCATCTCCCATTTGACAGATTACCAAAAAACAGTGACTGAGTTTTTAGGGTATTTCCCACATTCAGAAGACTTGTATTCAATTATAATTCTAACATCTTAACAGAGACATACCTTTCATTTTTGCCCTTAAAAATGATTTTAAATTTAGACCCTGTGATGAAAAGTCATTAGGGGATTTTGATAATCCTCATATTAGTTTTTTAATCAGTAAATGATGTTTTTTCTTGAGTAATATTTCCGTACTCATTTATTTCCTTTCCTCTTCTGTTGGTCCAATAGGCTTTTTGTGAGCATAATGAATTTTGAAAGAAATGGAGTGATATATTAATTAAGCAAGCTAATTAGCTTGAAGAGCCTTGATTTTCAAACCCCAGAGCATATGTATTATTTCTGGAAATATGTATTGGGAGATGCTGGTTGAGATGGTTTAGGCAGAGGGAAAGGCAGCCAAGCAATACTTAACAGGAGAAACAACGCTTGGTTTTAAAAATTAAGAAAAGAAATTGTTGGCAGTCAAATTCGTGGTGCCCTGTTTTGTTTCCCATGTACAATTTCTGATATATCACACTTGCATACAGTTTGCGCATATTATACAACATGTACCACGTATCTATCAAAAGACACCTTTCACTACAAGCTCAGTGTCCGATCTAATACTATCACATATACCATTTAGGGAGTAGCTCTACTTTTGATGCCATAAATTGTAGCTAGTTAAAATCTAACAGTTTAACTCCAGTTTGAAGAACAAAATGAAGCTGAAAAGAAGAGTAACTAGGTGTGTGCTGTTTTATTTCATCTGTAGCAAATCACATCAAATTCAGCTGAAAATGTCTTCATCATATTTTCTTAATATCCCTTTCAATTGAAATAGATGTATAGGAAAGAAGATTCTTAAACTGCAAGAACTATTGATTATATTCTTTGCTCCCTGTCTAATATATTAAGCAAGAATTTAGTGCTTTTCAATAGGAGTGGCAGCCTGCTTTGTATGAGAACGCTTACTGAAGGTGTGCAAACACATCATGAACATCAGGGCAAGGGATGAATGAATATCATGGGAAGGGAGGGAGGAAAGTTTGGTGAATTACAGGAGACCACAGAGGGGGTCTGGATGATGACAAGAAGGGTGTGTCCAATTTTCACATATGTTAAAGCTGCAGGAGTTTCCTTCTGCAAGGCCTTGGTATGTGTTTGGACACAATTACCACCAACAGCGGCAAGGACACTACCTTCCTTTAAGATACTTCCAGTGTAGAGAAAGCAAAGCTATTTTAGGTTTTGGTTTTTTTTTTTTTTTTTTTGGCTTTGCTTTCTTTTTCCCTTCCTCTCTTCCCTCTTTCCAGCTTTATTGATGTATGATTGAGAAATAAAAACTGTATATATTTAAGATGTACAACATGATGTTTTAATATACATTTTGTTCTGGTCTCATTCTTTGAGGTTCATTGCAATACTCACCTCTCTCAAATATTTTTTCGCAATAAATGGGATCCCAGCAGGTTAAATCCAAAGAATCCTTCTTCATTTTACATTTTGCTTTACATATGAGAAGAGCACACATTTAAAAAATTCATCCAATATCTAGTTTTTAAAAGCAAAAAGTAGTAAATGCTTTCATTTGTTCCCCAACACCAACCACGGCCTACTGCCCATGCTGGTCCTTGGTAACCCTGGAGGGCTTCCTCCAGGGGCATCTCTGTGTTTCACCATGATGCACACATTCGTGGACACACCATGCACACTGCTGTCTATGTGAGAGGCTTTCCCTGCCATGGAGCAAGGTTCACCTGCTTTGCACCTCCCTGTATTGCTGGACATGGAAACCTAGAATAATATTAGCATCTATGGACTAAGGAGGGAGCTATTTTTTAAAGGCATTTATCATTTCTTTGTGTGAGGAATATTCTAATTGCTTTCAAATATTTTTCAACTATTTATGTTGAGCATTTTTTTTCATATAGCCATTGGCCTTTTGTATGTCTTCTTTTGAGAAATGTCTATTCAGGTCCTTTGCCCATTTTTAAATCAGATTATTTGATTTTTTCCTATTGAGTCTTTGGAGTTCCTTATACATTCTAGTTATTAATGTAAGGGGGGGAGCTTTGGAAACCTTAGTTTTTTCACAAACTTGCTCCATGACTTTGGGTGGGACATTTGACCTCCCTATTTTTTCTGCTAATTGAGGCATCTGGAGAAAACGAGTTTTCATGTGTTAGAAGAGGACACTGAGAAAAGAAATTTCTGAAGTCTTTAGCTCTAAAATTATAAAGATGTGTTGTGTATCTTTCTGGCAATTGGGTGCTTTGTAGCCACAGTCTATAAACCAGGGTATTGACATACAGTTCTCAAGATTCCTTGATCTAACAAGAGAATTGATTTTTTTTTATTTTAACTTATTATTTAGGTTCTGCCAAATTGCTTTCTGGTTGCCAATTAAACTACCATTACAGAAGGCTTTTCCTTTATAAATGCCACCCATTTTCTCACTGAAATTCAGAGTGTATTTTGCATGGCTGTCTTTGGCACTTTTAGGATATGTTGAAAACAGCACCTTTGGTAAGAGCATTTAGCAAAGATTTCATTTCGGCTGCCAAGTTTCTATCAGCCTCCTTGCCGGAGGTGAACTGAAGAGAGAAGGGGAGACTCTCGGCTTTTTTTCTTCAAGCACCTCCTGCTCTGCTTTCAGCAGCCTTCCCAAGCACACATAAGAATATGTAGGAAATGAATATTTTGGAAATGAGTTTTCCAGGTATTTTCAACTGTGTCTTCTAAGCGTTCGATCCACGGTGAAGTATAAATAATAGTTTGGGATATAAACCCATTGCATTTTGAACATCTTTGACCAAGAATTTCTCCATACGATGAAAGTTTCCTTAAGATAATACTAATTATTAGCCAAAGGTCATTTAGGACTGAGGATAAACATTCATCACAAACTATGTCATTTCCCCAGTGTTCATTGTATAATTTCTGTCCTAAGTGTCTGTGGAAGAACATGTGATTCATCCATACTGAGGCTTGCTAAGTTTTGATTATGTATACACAGGGTAAGCCCATCTGAACTGTCCCTCTGTCCTTCTATTTCATCTCATTTTTGTAGTGACTTATAACCAGAGGCCAGTTTTGCACCCCCAACAGACATTTGGCAACGTCTTCAGATATTCTTGGTTGTCACACTGAGGAAGTTCTATCTGCCAGATAAAAATAAAAGGTGCCCACTTAAATTTGAATTTTCAATAATCAAAAAAAATTTATATATACCAATATTACTGGGACATACTTATGCTAAGAAATTATCCTTGTTTATCTAAAATTCAAATTTAACTGAATATCTTGCATTTTCATATGCTAAATCTGTCAACCCTGTGCTAATGATAGCTAGTTGGTGGAGGCTAGGGATGTTGCTCAACATTTTACAGAGCACTGGGCAACAAAGATTTATGTGGCCCAAAATGTCAATACTGGTGAGCTTGAGAAACTGTGAACTATTGCAATACCTTATTCAATAACATAATAGCCATGCAAAATATGGTATGGATTTCAAGAGAAGATTCATGACATATGTAAAAGAAAATGCTTCTGTGATAGGAGTTAAATTTGCAACCAGGAAATAGAATAATTTAGCAGAACTTAAATAATAAGTTAAAAATAGATTCTCTTGTTGGATCACTGAATCTTTGAAACCGTGTACACCTCCTGGGTCCTCCTCCAGTTGATTTATTTCACGAGGACAGGAAGCCCCCTTCCTTCATGAAGATCCAGTATACAGCGTATATCTAATTAATTACTGTTGACTGATTCAATGAATAAAAACAAACACTTCCTTTTGTTGATAAACTAAATGCTAAACTCTGTGCTAACCCTGCACACATGTTGCTTCCAATTCAAACAAGGAGATTATTATCTCAATTTTTTGTATAGAAAAACTGAGACTTATATTCCAGCATGTCCTAAGTCATAGAGCTAGCACAGGGCAAAGGGATTTGGGTGCAGGTTGTTTCTGTCCTATAGTTTCTATCCTTCCCCCACCCTGAACAGAAAGCACAAACAGCAAAAAATCTGTAACGGGGGAAATATTCTTTTCTCTATGAGGCTCCTCTGCCATATCTTCAAGTTGCTGCCTCCCCGGCAGACATTTCTTCCATGAATTTATTTCTATTCTTTCCCTGCTTTTCAGGAGTGAACAGTGACTGCATATTGCTTTGGAGGTAGGCGGATCTATTTCCAAAGCTCTACCTGCTGGGAGACTCCCCCTACCTTCTCATGCTGCTTCTGTCAGTCTCCCGTGAGCACACCAGGGAGGACACGGGAGGGACAGCTGTGACGGTCTGGGCTCCTGTCGAGCCTGGCAGAGCTGGCTCTGTCCGCAGGCACTCAATTTAGTAGCCATCGTTGGATATTTTTTCCCTAAAAAAATTAAAGAAGTTTGCATAGTTTATTTTAAATTTGTGGATACGGTTTCACACGGACATCATTTGCCTTTCCCGATGAGTGGAATGGTTTCTATCCTTCATGCCACTGTGTGCTCTGCCAAGACCCAGGCTGGCATCTGCTCCTATCACTTGCAGTGGGAAGGCAGGGGCTCCAGGAGACTCATGTCCTATCAGAATGATGGAAAGAGAAGAAAAGCAACATCCTGAGTCCTGGGCAACTGCTTAGTGGCCAAGAATTATGGCCACTTGCCAAATTAGGAAAATATTAATTTTTCCTCATATCCTTTTTTCCTTGACTTACTGAAGTCAAGAATTGTCAGTTGTATTCATCAGCATAGCATGATGTCTGTGTCTTAGGAGTTGGAATCTATACAGCCTATTTTGTGGAAGTTTGTCTCCTCCTTTACAAGAAGTCTTGACATCTTCTTGCCTTTTACATTTGTGTAAGAGTAGAACAACTTATACAGAGTGCATGTGTGTGTGCATGTGTGTGTGTGTATAATATCGTGTACACATTTAGGTTTCCACATTCATTTATGTGTCATTCAATTCTCAAACCAGTATTATAAAGTAATATTATTTGCATTTTTCAGATGAGGGAACCGAAGCTTGTAGATAGTAACTGACATGTCCCAATCTGCAATGGTTTATGGAAGGCAGAGTCAACTTGACACCTGTAATCTCTTCAATTGTTTCCCAGAGATGATTTTTCTCTGCTATGCAGCTGATGGGAAGTTAGAAGGGCTCTGAAATGTTTCACTATCATGGATCCCAGTCTCTAAAATCAGACTGTGTTTATTTATTTATTCATTTTTTAAAGCCAACAAGCACACAGCTAGGAAGGAAAAACAGATCCAAATCTATTTTCCTCCAATTTCTGGTTTTGCATCCTCTAGCTGAAGTATATAGTTTGAACATATTCAAAGAAGTTGTTTGACCAGAGACAGGTGGGTTTAGCATGAGAACAAGGGACCCAGAAAGAATGGGGAATTTGGCCTGCTTTGACAACTGGTTGTCAGTGAATATTATCATCCTGCCATCTTTAGAGTGGCTCATAGATTCAAATGTTGCCCCAATTTGAGGGACTAGAGGGAAGGAGACTACTGGGCTTATTTGCCAAGGACACTGGTCAAACTTTAATGGGTACTGTATTGCAACTGAGTACAATACCATAATCAAGCAACTTTATTTGGGCATATCTCTGGATCCATTAGGGGTAGGGTGACTGGAAATATACTTAATCTGCTTATACCACCATACAGTCATGCTGCTTTTGAAGCACATCTTCAGAAAGTGTCTTACAGATGCATGGCTGGGGAAAGTGTCGGGGACTGCTCCACTGGGACAGCTAATGTTGGACACAAATCTGTGTATCAGCTTGAACGTTGCCAATGCAGTGCTATATGTCAACTATTCAAACTCCCCAAATTCTTGGCATAAACACCAATAAGTCAAAATCAAATCTGCTTTATGAGGCATGCAGATTGCTTGCCTGTTATAGCACACATGCTCATTCAGTTATGTGTGAATAAGAACACATTTGGTCTATTAATTATGCTTCAGAATCAACATGAAGCTGTAGATGAGCAACTGGTAGAAGATGAATAGATGGCTAATAGAGTGACATATAGCAATTGTCTTGGGGTTCTGGATATGCAATTTAGTAAGCTGAAATACGGTATTTGTTCAGCTTAATAACAGAAACTCTTCTGTCTGTGCTGTAACGGTGGCAGTTGTATGAGTCACTATCATGTTCAAAAAAAAAGGGCAACTCAACCGATTAGGAAGCTTGGATGTGACGTTGCCTCATGTTAATGCTATTAATGAGATGACTGCACATAAGCTGTGATTGAAACTTTATAGTCAAGTCTTCTGATGACATGTTATAGACAGTGAAAAAGGGTAGTATGTGTGTAAACCCAATTCACATTTACTTTATACACAATGCAAATTGATGGGAGAAGAAGGAACACTTAGTTCTGATGGGCAATGGGTCCTCTTTAGTGCACCATCATTCCTCATTAATATCAGGATTTGAGAATTTGTGTGTAATGAAGGGGACAGTTTGTCATAATACTGATGCTACTAATGCCTCTGTGATACCATGTTGCACTTGGTGGTGGTATGTTATCTACTTTGGCATGTTCCATTTACTAAAATAACATAATGATGTTCATTTTAATTTATAGAAATAGAGAAAGTCCATGAAAATAAAATTGTAACTATGGAAAGACCATAAAGTTGACTTCCGTCTTCCAATCTTGCATGATCAGAATCAAACTGTGCAATACCAATAGCATCCTGCTTCTGGCATGAAGATCTAGGAGAAAGAATATAACACCATTCTTCCTTTAGAATCTCCTTCCAATCTTATACAGTCGTTATAACTTTTCTTTGCAATGGAAGCTGTACATGTTTCATTCAAATTCTCTATGGTGAAGTCAGGGCTAGTACTAGGCAAAAACGGAGAAGTGATGATACTACTCTTCCACCCAATGTCTTCTCCCTCTTTTTGTCCGTAGAATGCCCATCAGTGCTTTGCTGTGAAATGGGATATGTGGCAGGCACTGACCACAGGTCTGTATCCCGATATCTGTGTGATCATTGTTGAGCCATTTTCATTTCAAACCTCATTCTCTTAACTATTAAATGAAAGGATGACATGCCCATTCATAACACAGATTTAGTACATCCATAGCTCTCAACCTGGACCATGCAGAATCATGGAAAGCAAAGGGGATGATGCAGATGTAGGTTGAAAAAGAAAAATTTCAAATGGTTTTAAAATGTACTTACTTGTCCTTAAATGACTAGTGGTTCTCAGAGTGTTGAACCACCAGGGAACTTGTTAAAATGCAAATTCTTGGATCAGACACTCTGGAGGCGGAGCCTGGCAATCCATTTTTTAGCTTCCATATTGTTTATTTTCATGCACAGTAAAATCTGAGGACCATGGCAGAGATGTGGATCCAAGAGTGCGGTCCCTGACCCCCTGTGTCAGCATCACCAGGATCTTGTTACAAATGCAAATTGACAGGCCCAAACCAAGTCCTACTAAATCAGAATGTCTGGAGCTAAGGCCCAGGGATCAATGTTTCGAAAAAGTCTGTAGGAAATTCTAAAAAATGTTGACATTTAGAACACAAATATAGTCTAGAGGGATGGGGAACTTGTGGACTTGGGGCCATATGTGGCCTTCTGGATCCTTGAGTGCAGCCTTTTGACTGACCGTTTATAACATGCAACCAGGAGTAAAAATTAATGGACTGGAGTATCTTTAAGATCTCTTTCAGATTTAGGTTCCATGATCTTCACATATTTGTGTTGTTTCCTATACGTATATTTTAGCTTTCAATCCATAGCATACTTCTCAATCCACACTGTATTCTTTTTATGCCACATAGCACCCAACCTACTGGTACATTCACGGTAGGCATCTAATAACTCTTCACTGGATCAGTATAGCACCTTTATAAGACTGACTATGAGCTAAAAACAATAGATGCAGTCTGAGAAGTTCATGTGTAAGCGTCTTTGTCCTTCTATTGCTATGTTGAACAACACTAGCTTTCAGGTTTCCACTTACTTAGATACTTTTTACAACAGATTTGAGATCATTCTCCTTGCTACTTCTAAACTTTTTTAAAAGCCAGAGTCAGTGGGCAACAGGCTCCGGAAGCCAGACCCTTAGGAATTATTTCCTGCAGCTTCTCAGAGCCTCCTCCTAACGATGAACACCTGTGCTAGGCTCAGTCAAATTGATACTGTTACCCAGTGAACTCTGGTTTTCAGGGAATCTCCGGAAGCCCTAATAATACATGTCTGTAACCTAAAGTTTGGGCTGGAGCCAATGACATCAAACAGAGAGCAGCTGAAATGAATGTTGCAAGTGAAGGTTTGTCTGAAAACTAGTTCATGCAAACTTTAAGAGCTGCAGGGATGTCCGAAACACTGGGAAATCTGAGAAAGAGTCTACCCTCCTTTCCAAGTCCCAGACACACAGCCTGCAGGAACGTCATCAGAAATAAAATAAAGAGGGAAACAGGAGAGGGAAAAACAGCACCTTGTAACATCTATCAACAGAGTGAGCCAAAGCTACTGATGCAGTTAAATAGACAACAATCCTTTGTGTTTATTTTCTGTTCACTGAGGTTGCCAACCTGAGCTTTCAGAGGACTAATACCACAATTAAAGGCAGGCAGGTGCTGGAGAACACAGTAAAATGTAGACTCAAACAGAGTATTTTGATGTTTAGATTGAAATCTACTATTGGCTAGGAAAGGGAGCATTTATTGTGTCTAAAGACAATAATGCTATTATCCACCCAGCAATTATGGTCACAAAGCCACTCAAACAAGCAGTGAACTGTTTCAGTTAGAGAGAAAGGACCAAGGCTTTGCCTGCAGTATTGCTGGGTGTGTAGGTTTGGTTTTGTGTGGCTTAGTGGGCTGTGTGCTTTTCCAGCTATCATCAAAGAGACGAAGAAACTTGTATGCTGCTTTGGGGCTGATAATTTGAGCTCCCTCCAGGGGTGGGGACTTTGTAGTGTCAAGGCCACATGTGGTCCTCCACATCCCAAGTGCGGCTCCTCCACCAAATCCAAACTTCACAGAACAAATCCCTTTATTGAAAAGATTTGTTTTGTATAATTTGAATTTGGTCAAAAGGTCACACTCAAGGATCCAGCAAGCCACATGTGGCTCCAAGGCCACAGGGTCTCCAGATCCCTTCAGGAAAACCAAAAGTACTCAGGTCAGTGATGTAATCAGGGGAAGATTTACAAGTTAGGGTAACCCAGTTATAAAGGCACAAACTCTGTGCAATGCTAAGCAGATACCAAGTTCAACTGAGAAGCCAAACAGACTTCTCAGAGTTCTCTCCTCAGCCATCCAGGTCCAGCCCACGTTGAGCCTAGATCTGACTTCTTATTCTGGCAAAACAGAACCCAAGTTAATCCCTCATATTTTGGGCATCACATCTGTTACGGGTCACAGCTCCTCCTGAACTCAAAGGCCTTTCCTTTCCATCATCCATACTGATTCCTACATGGGTATCTACTCTCCTCTTTAATACAACTTATTCCACATTCCAGAGCTCTTTGGTCTCTCATAGAATAGGTGATATTTCAAAACATTTCCATTTTTATGTATGTCAGGATATTCTTCTCGGTGGGTAATGTTAAGCTACAGACCACACTCGCTACTGAGTTCCAGTCAATTATGGAAAATGAGGAAGCCAGCTTTTAGCATATTCTGGGGAAGGAAAAGCATTCTCCCCTGTGGGTCCAGGAACCAGATTTTCTCAAATGCAAGCACCAGTATTGAGGTCGATGGGTTGTATGATTCCAGGCAAACTTTGAATCCTTTCTGAGGTTCTCTATGTATTCACCTTTAAAGTAGAAAAGAAATTTAATGCTGCCATAGTCAGCATATTATTAATATTTGATTGAGCCATGTTTATCTGTTTTGGGCACTAAAGTGCTACCCACTGATTTGGAAACTTCGACAAGAATAAAAACAACCTTGAAGAAACCTGCTGCTACCTCTGAAAAGACACGAGCCCCAAGCATTTGAAGAAAGCAGCTCTTCTAGCAAATTAGAAAAAAATTCAACAATTGGAGCTCCCCACCCCAATTTTCCTGACCATCAGATTTCCCAAGGACGCTTATTCTCAGCTTTAGGATATGCCAACTAGTTCCTCCAAACCTCACTTGTGACCTTTTTACAGGGGAATTAATAAACGATTGTTAGTTCCTGAAAGTTGTCTTGTGATTTAGTCCCCAGGTAGCCTAAAAATCCCTATCCCTTATTAGGAAAAGGCTCTGTGGTTCAATATTAATTCTTGGAGCTTTTACAGCTCTCATTGGGGTTAATATTTAATCAACAGAGCAGTTGCCTTTTTATTTCATTATAGAAAACTTTCAATAAAATAGAATGGTGCGTTATATTGTAATGAATGACAAACATTGGTGAATTTTCATTTAAAATCAATAAGTCGAACCAAGCTGTTGTTTCCTAACTGATGGGTCATCTCAATTTAATGAAGAGTAACTAAAAATGTATTAAACAAGTGCCTGGAATAAAGAAGGGAGGCATAGCAAAAGACTAATTATTGTCACACTAGGCCGTGTGATCCTCAAAGACAGGGCCTGTGTTTTGTTAATTTTTTCTTAGATGATGTCCAGCACAGTACCACGCACAGAGTAAGTGCTCAATAGATGCTTGCCAGATTGGACATATTAATAAATAAAGTGCTGTGCATAGAAAAATATTTTTATATATGGTAGAACAAAATGTTACTGAATCTTGCTAATTGTGGCAACTTCTCCATGAAGGGGATGATTACAGACATTATATACATAACTTTTTCCTTTTATAAATGCTTATAGCAGTGATTGTCAAATTTGAGCTTGCATCAGAATTACCTGGGGAACAGATTTGTGGGCCCTACTTATAGAGTTTCTGATTCAGGGTTCCGAAGCAGGGTCCCAAGAGTGTGTATTTCTAAGTTCCAAGGGGATCTGATGCTGCGTTCTAGATACCATGTTGAGAATCTTTGTCTTACAGCATCTATCTGTACGGCCTCTGTGGCAGTTTCCATTTGTTCATGTACAAGTGACCTCCTCTTGAAAGCAGGTACTCACACGTAGAAGCATTTAGGGAACATTTGCTGATTACATAATGATTCCCTGCAAGCTGAGGGAATGTGAATCCATCCTGGCTAAGTGCCGCAATGGCTTTGGTTCATGGGGACCCTTTAGCTATGAAGGGCAGCATATCAGTTTTGCTGTTGGCCTTTTCTTTTTCCTTATTACTTCATGTGATAAATTGCCATTAGAGTTCTACCCTAGACATAAATTAATTTCCTTGAGGATCTAACTTTGGGTGTTACTGAAGCTGCCTAGTCGCTATAGCTATGTGTATGGCTCTTTGGCCCCTTCACCCTGGGTGGCTGTCATTAGGATAATAATGGGGCCTATTGCCATTAGAGACTGCCAGTGGTATTGACTCTGCTCTCCACCTTTGAGTTTATGTAATATTTTTGTTCCAGTTAAGCCTCCCCTGCTTTATTTGCTTTCAATTAACAAACTATTAATTTTAGATGGCTCTGGACACATCTGATTGTGGATGTAGAAAACTTATTAATTTCCTATAAAAATGTGGGAAAATATTTCATTATGAAAGGAATGACTAAAATAGCTATATCTCTTTGATTGGGGCATTTGATTTGTTTGTTTTTAAGTAATGGGGCTGGGCTCCAAGCCCTTTTCAACAGCTCCTCATCTGGTTTCCTTTCTGAGCAATAGCACCAATTGTAGGGTAGCTCTTCAACTTTTGGGGTACATGCTTTCGTAATAGAAAAGGACAAAGCTAATTGATTCAGTGTGGTGGGTGGTGGATTTCACAACTTTGGCCCCGTTACTCACATTCTCTTAGCAAAGTTTGTAAAGTTATATTAAATGAGCCTGATATTTTCATTTAGATATCCTAGAGGTACCTACGCTTACTGATCTTTTCTTCCCTTTTAAAATTTGATTCATTCTTCACCGAAGAGTTCATTTCTTTCTCCTCTGTGTTTTTTCTTCCATCATGAACTCTTAGGTCTTACTACCTCAATCATTCCTTTGGCATTTCATTCATTACATACTTCTTTGTGATACCCCGCATATGTTATTTAACTTTTTATGTGTATAATTTTTTCCCCTCAATTAGATTGCAGACTTATTCAATCATCTCTTCATTTAGTACATCATTTTTCAGCATCTACTATGTACCAGCCACCAAAATTCATGCTGGAAGAATACAAACAAGCAGAATATATGATCCTATATTCAGACTCTTCAAGAATTTATGACCTAGCAGTAGAGCCAAGCTGTGCATATACCCGTACACACACATACACCATAAAACAACAACTTTCATTCACAACAGTACATCAGTTAGGAGTGATATAGATAGGATCTATATAAATCTGTTTTTCTACTGAGCTTATTTATATATTGTTTTATAAACATAGACATTGAATGCACATTTATTTTCCTTATATCTGCATAAACTATCTCCTTTTTTTTATTTAAACAGGTATATATAATGTTCTATTGGGAGAATGGGAAGGGCAAACCCATCATTAGGAAGCCCAGCGTAATCTCCCCACTCCTCCTTCTGACTCTTCATTCATCCACATCCTTTATGATCCAGTGTTTCTGATCTTCTCCTTAGTCCGAAAACATTTTGTTTTTTGAGTGTCACACCTGTCTCTTCCTGCCTGTTGAATCTCTGCTTCATCTTCAAAGCCCACCTCAAATGTCAAACTCTCTGAGATGCCTTTCTAAACTTCTTGAAACAGAGATAATTTGTTCTTACTTTTCTGTATTGTCATGATCACTTTATATGATTGCATTAACTATAGTGTTTTTTCCATTATAAAGCAATTGTTCACATATCTGTTATGCTCATTGGACTCTGAGTTCCCTGAGGGTGAGAAACCTGTCTTATTCAGATTACTATCGTTAGCATTTTCTAAGACAGTATGTCTGACTCATAATTGAGTGACTATATATTTGTAGAATGAGTAAATGAACATTTAGTTCAAAAGCAATAAATCAGTGAATATTTACTTGGCAAATAAATAAATGGATAATAAATACAATAGTGCAGCTATGTACTTTCTTTTGGTCACATTTTCATGTTGTGACTTAAATATATTTGAGGGTAGCATATCCCATCAATAGTAATTCAGAGCTCAACCCAAATGTGTGAAATTAATTTCAAAGCTCAATGTGCCCACTTTTGCTTTGACACTTTTAAACCTGAATATAGAGCAGTATGTCAATCCTGTTCCAATTCATAAGGGTGGCAAGGAACATAAAAATATAGAACTGCATTGTGCTAGACATGGTGATCTTGAAATCAATAGTATTTGGCAGACACCAAGAAATGTGCACGACTTCCCTATTACATTAAAATTTCCTGAACAAAACTCCTTATAAATAAAGTTATGTTTTGAGGAATCAGTCAAAAAATCACAATGTGCCATAAGTTTATTGGTGAAATTAAATAATGCATATAACTCAAAAGCAGATAAATTCTGGTGACTCTTGAAGCTTAGAAGAAATGGTTACTATTTGAGACTGGGAAAGTTCAGAAGAATGTCATCAATTATATGCCTTTCTAAAGACATAATTCTGACCACATGCATTTGGTGGTTGCTATCTGGATTTGCATGGTGTAGAACACGGCCAAATAAAACTTCCCCATCATTAGTAAGCATTTACACCACCTAATTAGTTGCATCCTGACTTGGAACTTGTTGGTTTTGCAAACCCAGAATAAGAATGTAGCAAAATTCACATTATAACCACTTAACGACTCTGAACAAAGGTGACCTTCATCAAGTCAGCTGGCAATGCAGACTAGCCATTCAAGTGCCCCAAAGAAGTCCACATCAAGTTGTGACTTAAAACTTTTAGAAATTACCGACTTATTGACTCAGTCTACAGCTATCTTTAGAGCAAAGGATCAGTAAAAATGGCTCTGTACTCTGCAATTCCCTTTTTAAAATCTAAAGCTTTTTCTCAGGTATATTCATTCATCTAGACTCAGCAATAATAATTTGGTACTCCAGTTTTGAATGCTGCTCTGAGTCTAACAGTAGTGAATTATCTCTATTCTTTCAAGAGTGAGATTTACCAGGAAAAGAACAAGATGTCTTTGATTAAAATTTTGTTACATTCGATTTTAAAAAGACTTAACAAAACTGTCCCATGCTGAAGGATTTTCATAAGATAATATTTTGGAAATAGCTTTTCTGTCATAAATTCTTTTGCTTATTTAACTAATGTCTACAAAACTGTAAAATTGTGTTTTCAATTATTTTCCTGATCAATTATTTTTACATTTATAGAATGAAATACCTTTTCTAGAAGGAAACTTCAGTTCATAACATAATTTATAAAATTTTACTTAAAATGGTTTACTGCCTTAAAATGGTTGCAACTATCTTTTACTAAGTTTCTTGTCAAGAGTTGCATGTACAATTCAGCGCACATGGACATATCTGATTGGGTTATACTTTAAAAAATTTTTTTAGAGGTTTTGTTCTTTCACACTAAAGGAATGCAACTACCTGGTGTCAATGGTATATATGATAGATTAAACATTAACCTTGGTGATACGGTAATGTGTTAACTCACTCTGTGATTATTTTAAGTGGATTTGAAATTACGCATCTGGCCTGGTTTGTTTTGGGATTATTCCATTCTATAGGCAAGAATACATTTGAGTAAGTGAGCTATAGGTATGGGCCTCTGTGGCCCATTTTCAACTCCCTGAAGCCAACTATTACAATTCATTTTGCTCATTGTATTCATTCTCTTCATCTTCATTTCTATTCCCTCCATCCTTTAAGCACACCAGAGAAGTACCCAGCAAGCTGTGACTTCAGTGTTTCAAGGAATTATTTCACCTTCTCTTCCAAAAGTTGGCTCCAATCCCAAATCTTCCTACTAAAAGACTTCTTTCTTTCTGTCTGTCTTTATAAAATGATTTTTTTCCCTGTTGCATTTTAAATTTTAAAATCTGTAACTAATGAGACTAATTTTCCTATCTCCTTTCTTTAGCATTCCTTGATGTGCCATATTTATGGGCTAGAGTCATCATTAATTAGTTAGCATTTGTATAGAGTTTTCAAGAAAGAATTTAGTGATAATAAGAAGAGCAGAGAAAACTTGGGCTGCTGGTAGGAGGAGGAATACTAATGAATGTTAATCATGAATGCTCACATGGTGCCTTTTGTCTTCACAGTGGTTGAAAGAAGCACTAATTAATTATCATCCTATAGGATTATTATTATTAAAATAGTACCGTCAGTGTCCAAGTGTGTCTGGAGCCAATATAGAAGTTTAGTTACTGAATTATAGGCTAAACTGATGATGTATGGGTTTTCTGTACAGAAGGAATGGCATGAAATCATATCATCAAGTGGAAGGATTTAGTGAAGGAAACAGGCATAATTGATCATAGTGTACATTACTTTGGGCATTGCTCAAAATTTGGGGTGTAGCATAAGTAAAAGGAAAAATTGGCTAATAGCCTAGAAATCAACAATTAGATTGTGGAGAATGAGATATTGGGAAAAGTTTGGAGGATGGAGAAAATCACTTGGCTAATTTCTTTTGAGAGTTTCGGGCAAAGGCTTAGCTGATAGTAAAGTTTAATATATATTTTCTAATAATTTTTAAGCAATATCTCCACAAATAAGCCTTCAAAAAATGCTATTGTGGAGATATCTGCTAATTAGGTCAAATGTGGGTGGCGTGTCATAGATTTGTCTCTGTTTGTCCTTGCCTCCTGTGGCATTGCATCCCTGATGGGTCCTTGATGCTCTCTTACTTCTATTCTGGTGGTTCTGGGTCCTTTACTGCCCCTGTGGATTTGAAACTCAGAAAGCTGCCCACCCTGGAACTTCTTGAGGGTCTAGAAGCATATTCAAGACCCTGGTTAGCACCCTAATTGTGTTCTGATTCATAGCTAAATCATATCTTAGCATCTCTCCTGAAGAACCATTGATCAGAGGACATGGGACACAATTTTGAGAGGAGAAGTATAGCATAAAAATGCTGCTTCTTTTCCCTGAATCACCTCATTTTTCCCCCATATTCTTTATATTGTTCATTAGATGCTATGAAAGACTGGGGAGGAAAAAATGAAACAGAAAATTCCTCAAGAAAGACCAACTAAAGAGGGAGGGAGGAAGCAATGCCTTTGTGTTATTTTTTTCAATGTTCAAAGCATAACCCTTCCCTAAATAATGCATTTGCTGCTAATTCGATAACATATTTCACACTTGAGAAGAGCCTCCTCAGCAGCACTTGATACCAACCTAGTGCTCTTAAAAGCAGGCATCCTTTCATGTATATTTGATTACTGTATTGTTCACTCAGAGATGAGACGTTATTTGGAATTCTCTGTGTCACTAGACGTTATGTGCAGCTTTAGTCATGGACAATCAAGCATTGACCCTCCCTGTGATTTACATTGTATTTCAGGGCTCCAAATGGTCATTTTCTGGAAGAACAAAAGTATATTCCAACAGCGAAGGGCCTCTGGCTAGACAGAAGGTATTTTCTGACTTTGAAGGGTAGGAGGTGGGATCTTTGAAGACAACAGTGCAATGATACATGGACTTATCAGGCAAAAATATGGTGCCAATTGATTGTTTCCATGAACTCTAAAGACCTCATTTATCATGTATTAAGGAGAGAAATTATTATGTTCATAATGTAGAATTTTTATGAATTGAAAATGTACAGACACCATTGGGAAATTCATCCTTCCATAAGTCAAGCTGACTGTGCTTTTATTGAGGAGAATGGGTTAGTACCATAGAGGACAGTCATTCTCCTAGGGTGGTGAGCCTCTGATATGCAACATGAAAGATAACATAAGAGTGAAATGATGTATGTTGGCTATGTCCCTCCCTCCTACCAGAGAGTGAACACTTCTACAACATTAAACATGTTGGATTATATTTGCATACTGTGAAATTGGTAAAGGCAGGGACTCTTTCCCAGAATACATGCAGAAAACCTGTGTTATTCTATTGCTCTCACGATCATGCAGAAATAAGAAGAAAAGAGTGACTGTCCCTCATCCATAAATTGGTAAAAGAAATGGATAGATTTCTACTTCACAGCCTACAGTCAAGAGTGGAGTTGTCAGAATATGTCCACTAAGCCTATCATAGCATTATTGCTTACTTTGGATTCAGGCTAATGGGCTTTAGATATTTACACAGTCTTTTACCCTCTCTGTGCCCTTCCTGATTGGAATAAACTATTCAAAGATGATAAAGGTGCTAGTTAGTCCTGTTACTTTTTACTATCTCTCTTTTATAACTTGTACATTTGTAAACTCTGTATGAGATCCTGTTAGACCAAAACAAAAGAAATGTTTTATAGTTTTTGAGTCACCCTAGAGGTTCATTCTCCAAAGTCCATTAGACTATTAATGGTAGTGAATTCACCTAGGTAAATTCACTGTGATATAGGTGAGTCTGAACTAGTGATTATGTATTTTCCTTTTAATGAGCCCCTATGTGAATCTGTGTTTCTGCACATGGTTGTGTTGTATGCCAGGTTTTCTTCTTATTTTCAAAAGGATATCTTTGTTGGGATTCACCTCAGCCCTTGAGAAATCACCATGTTGTTTTATCTCTTGACTTCTCCTACTGGATTGCAGAGCTTGATTACTATGGTCTTTTCCAAGTATCACTCGCCACAGCCTTTTCCTTTAGGAACACTCGATGGCATAATTGTGACTCCCATAGCTGGGTGTTGTTGATTGCCAGCATCCAAGGACTTTTGCTCCATTATTGCTATCATCTAAATTCCCAGGAACCAGGATTGATCAATCCTGAGTCTATCCTGCCATCAATGGTGCTTATGGACAAGTGTCAAGGGAAACTTCATACCTTGGCTTTGAAGATGAAGAAATATCCTGAGGTAAATATGTGACAGTTTTATTAGAAACAACAAAATATAAGAGGACAGAGATATGGGTTAGTATAAATCCGATAAGAGATAAATATGCATCCCATATACTATCAGTTGTCCTGATCAAAAAGGGATCTTTGTCTTCAAGACCCAACTCAAAATAAATTAATAACCTGGACACACTTCAGTGACTTCCTTGATGTTGGTTTTCTGAATATATCCAAACATTCACATCCTTATTTATAAGCCCCTCTTAAAATAAAATTATTCTTTAATTGTTTCAACTTTGTATGTTCTCTTTCAATTAGATTGAAAAAAAAAATAACTCTTCAAGACAGAAACTCCTTTTTCTCTTGTGTCCTCCCATCTTCTCACGTCTGTCTGTATAATGCATGTTCAATATACGAAATGTTGAAGGAATGGTTAAATGAATGCATGGCTAGGTTAGAAAGCAGACCTTTAAAGTGTTCTTCAAAGTCATAATAAATTTATAGAAAAGAACATTCTCTATTTTTAATCCAACATCTTATTGTGTGTACAGCCTCCCTCTTCAAATCTTTTGTACCAAATTCACGCATAGCCTGCATTTCTGTGGAGGCCGTATTTGGAAGGCAATGAGATAAACATGAAAAATTATTTAGCTATTTTGCCTCTTGCCTTATTCCATTCAATATGAGCCTTTTGATTTTCATACTCTTAATTTAATGTCGTTAAGACTTAAATCTAACTGACTCATTTAGGCAAATGTATCTACTTATAAATCTTTGCTGTTTTTATGATAAAATTAATGTTAATAAGTTTTCTATCTTACAAGAATATATTGTTCATCCAGTAAGCCTGTGAAAAGTACATAAACCACTTAGGATTAATTATAAATTATATACCCACATGCATGTATGATATCATATATAATATACAAATGTATTATGAGAATAGTTTAGAAGAACTATGTGTCAAAAATTAAACATTTTTTTAGATCTGAAATGACATTTGATTTAATGTCAGTTGTTTAGATAAAAAAGTAGTTAGAAGATATTTTAATTTTCTTTTTTTATTTTTTCATGGAGGAATGTCTTTTAAAGTGAAATTGTTTATTAAATTTTCTTAGGGAGCATGTGTAACAACAAATACAGAATTCAGGGTGCGTGAATAATTATGAACTGAAATTATAAACTTTGAATTTCATTTTAGAGCTATATTTTTATGAGCCCCTATCGACAATGAGACTTCCTATTGTGAACCATAAAACAACTGGGGCTTGCATATTAATTTATATGTAATATACCCCATGTTCTTAGATACTCAGTTCAGACTCAAAAATTGCCTCTTATTGATGTGGCTTGGATGTATAGTTTGTTATTTTGTATTTCCTCTGAAGCACCAGGCTTCTATAGCTCCAGAAAACTCTATATTTACTACATATATGGTCCTAGCAAAAATGTAATTTCATACCCTAAGCATTTTTCAGCCCAGCTCATTGTCATACTGACTATTGAATTTCCCTTCATTTCTCAAGTAGTTGTGCATTTTGTAATGGATTTGTAAAATGTTCTGTAAGGAATCTTTTCATTTGAAACTTCTGAGTTCTCTTTAAAGGCAGACAAAATGATTTGTGGGAGTTTGGGGAGCGATATTTGTTTTTATCAGGTTGAATTATAAGGCTCATGTCATCCTTACGAGGTAGCTCTAAAAGCAGCTCACATTTGTTCATTAAGGTCAAATGAATGTCTTGGGATATACCCCTACAGATAATCCTGAATTCTCATCAGCACAAAGCACTTCTTGTTACAGAGAGAAATGTTTTGGCTTATTATTTCAGGAAAGGATGCCAGGGGAAAAAAAAGCAATCTGACTTACAACAGCAGTTAGCACATTTCCTGGGCTGTTGGAATGTATCATGTATTCCATTTGCATGGCACCTGCCTCAGGCACAGGATATAACTCCATAAGAGCAAACAAACATGTTGGCAAGTAACAATATGGTGCATGTGGTTGTAGGTGGGGATGCTATCCACAGGCAACTGATTCTGTTGTGAATAAGAGTACACTGTAGATAATGCTCATCAGCTACGATGTGTCACAACTACTTGTATATGGGTACGTTTTTATACATTTGCTAAGTATCCTATGGAATCATATGAAATTGCTGATATTCAACTATTTTTTCTCAACTTACAAAACTGGAATTTCATGTAGTTCAGTCTAATATTTCCACATTTATTATTCCCCTTCAAAAAGCCACCTGCCATGGTTGAAAGCATATTGGATTTACGGCCAGTGGCTTGGGTCCATGTCCCAATGATGTCACTTGCCTTCTGGGTGACCTTTACAAATCTATTAGAAATTGAAGAGTGGCATGTGGGAACAAAGAAAAATCTAATTCATGAGATATTTGCCAGTTTTTCAACTAATAGTTACTGGACAGAGAGCTTTCTTCAGGGTAGTGATGTGGCATTGCAGTTACCACCACATATCTACAAAGTGAAGGAGCAATCCAAATATGAATAATATTAATGCCATTCCTGGTCATCAATAGGACATTTCCAGGTAAGAAGGGGAGGCATCATTATCCTTATTTTGCAGTTGGAGAAACTGAATGGCAGGGAAATTCACTAAAAGTGATTGAGGTGACTCAGTAGTTCAACAGCAGAATCTGAAGGTCTGGACGCCATTGCTCTTCTAAGGTACCCTCTGAGGGCACACTCAGCATTGGGTGAGTAGAGATACTGGGCCAGCCGATCACAGTAGCTTTACCAAGGCATCCATGTCAGTCAAAAGGCCTGGCTCTATAATACCTCATTCTTGTCTTGTAAAGTCATAAAGATGTGAGTTACCTGACAACTGTTCAAATTCTCTTTTTCCCTCAAAAACTCTATTAACAGTTTTTGGTGTCCCCCCGCACCCCTCACAAACACATACAGAAAGCCATCGCATTGCAACCATGAGTGCCACCATTCGGGGTGATTGCTGTCATTGCTATTATATGGCTGAGAAAATGGGCCCAGTGAAATTTGAAGCACCTCGTCTGAGGTGTCACAGGGAGGAGTGTGGCAGCTCTGAGGGAAGCCCGACTCCTTCCAGGTCAAAAGCTCGTACTTCTATGGCTAAAATGTTGTGCTCATTCACCTTGGCCCTCAAGAGGCTCAGCACACTAGTTGGTTGGTTTGGGCAATCAAAATGCCTGCACATGAACCAAAACATTGTTCAGTGGCAACATATGAAACATATGAGTAAGATTAAACCTGAATACAGTGAGATCCAGAACATACTATTGGGTGATAGAGCAAATACTCAGTTGGATAGAGAACATAGTAAAATTTTTGTGTAGGTAGCTTTCAGAAGAAGATTCAGTACAGTATCAATCTGACTCTCCTTAAAGTACCTGACAACTATTTATATTATATTATTGCTATTCCTAGGTCATTTTCTACTAAGGTAAAGTCAGTCATAGAGAAAGCCAATTTACTTTGGAATTTATACATGACATTCCACCTTGAACCCTACCATCCTATTTCTTGTCACTTTCTTTTTCTATTCATTTCATTAAACTTCCTGTATAAGATCTCAAAGTTATTATGGTTTGCATGCCATATTCAAGGATTTTATATGAGGATTCCTTTAAGGGAACTCCTGCAGGGCTCTTCAGGATGATTTCCCATTTGTTTCAATTTTTCTTTCTGCACCAAGACTGTGAAAGAGTGTGGCAGGTCTGAGGAGGTCTCTGTAATGCTGTCCCTTTTTCATCTCTGAGTTGTTGGTCCCAGGTGAAGACAGCTTGTTCCAGCTCTGTCATAGATACAGGCTGTTGGACACTGCATGGAAAATGAAAGCAAGCTACCATGAAACTGCCATTACCTGGGGCGGCCAGTGCTCTCTGGAGCAAAGAGGAAAGCCTTGACTAGCTTTGCTTTCCTGTTGATGAGAAAATGTTCCCATGTACCTGGACATATTCCTCTGACATAAGATTTCATCCAGGGAATGGTCTGCCTGCTAGACTGAGGCTACCTCTGACTATGATAAGTAGCTACCAGAACTTTCCTTCTTTCGTTTATTTTTCATGAATAGCAAAGTACTGAGATTGTGGATCCAGTTTCAGACTGCCTATTTGTGATCCCAGGTTCCTCCACATAGTAATCAAACAGCCTTGGGCAGCTTTCTAGGCACCAGTGTTTCCTCCATCTGTCAAATGGGGATAATAGCCTACCTACCTGATGTAAATATCATGAGACTAAAATGATCAATAGATTAAAAATGCTTAAAATATTGGGCTTAACCTGTCCGACTTCATTCTCAATCCATGAACAATTCAACACTTATTCTGTAGCCACAGCAGACCTCAAATTGTCCGTGGACCTCAGCCCATGTTCAAAGTCCCCCATCAGCTTGGAATTCCCTCTTGCCATCTCCACTTGTTAAAGTCTTATCCATATTTTTAAGATCTTATTCAAATACCACATCTTTCTTGAAGTACTTTCACTTCATGCTCTCCTAGCTCATTTACTATCATGGCACTTACACTATAATGTATGATAATGCTTGTATGCACCATAATAGGTATAAAAATGTATACAATTACACTTCTAGGTGCCTAAATAAGTATATACATGCATGTGTGTGTATGCGTATGTATGTGTGTGTATAGGTATGCGTATGTATGTATGTACATATATATTTATTTATATACCAATTCATTTAACAATCATTTATTACATGTCTATCATGTTTAATGCACCCAGTTATATGGAGAATATAAAATGAATAAGATACTCTCTGCCCTTGAAGATTGAGTATTAGGGAAGGAAGATTTTTTAAAAAGCAAAATATTCTATGAAAAGGCTGTAATAATGATTTGGATGATGTGCAAAAACATCTAACATTTATATACACAACACATATAAGTATTTATACAAACATGTATTTACAGATTATACAAATGAAATTTGATGGAAAGCCAAACCTCTAAGATGATTTCCAAAACCTAATTTTATTTCAGAACCAATAACTGCTATAGGTGTTAAATAATAAATTGCTATCACATTTTAAAAATATTTTAATAGAACCAAGCCCTGTGCTCCAAGATTTTCAATCATGCAGACTACATGGTTCTAAATTTAAATTTAGAACTGTCTCATCCTGATGGCCTCTCTAGCTTTCTGCCTCCCTCCTAAACTTTTCATACAACTTTGGTAGACCTTGTTGGCTGAAAATGCTCTGCATAATCTTTGACATGTGTTTCTGCAGCAGAATCATTTTTTTTTCTTTTGCATTTAAGAAATGATAACTTCTTGTCCCTTTTTCTGGGAACAATGTCTCTGGGAGTAAAACGTGTCACAAATAAGTTTTAGAAGGCCTAATTTATCCAAGTTTAAGTAAATAAAATAAGATTGTTACTATGCATTTATGTACTGACATATAAATTTATTAAACTTACTTTTGAATAGACCCTATAGGTAGACTTTATCTAGATTGCATTATTTGATTTACTATTTCCATTGCCTTCAGTAGGTCTTGGCAAGAAAGTTGAGTTTTTAGAGGCTTATACTTTTTTTTCCCCTGAAGGATCATTGTGTTTGTTTCTCTGCTTTAAATGATATATCCACATTACCCAGATGATTAGCAAGAAAATTGGACAGAGAACCCAGAGTGTTGGTTAAATAGCTTACTCTAAGAAATATGCAAATCTCATCGCTTTTAAGATGTTTTTTAAAAAGCCTGGATCTTTATGCTAAAGAGAAAAGAAAACAGCAAATAATTATTTCTTTTCTGTAGCCATGTGTGGCCGATTAATACATTAATAAAAATAGTATATGTGATATCACATTTTATAAAATTACTTCAGTAATATCCACCTATCTAATCTTTCTGTCTTTTTTATGTATCTATCATGTGTCTATCATCTCTTCTTCTGACTGTAAATATGTATAGAGAAATACATGGAATTCCTTCTACCAAATGATAATAAGTTATTTCTTGGTAGTTAGATATGGGGTAATTATTTTAACTCTCTATTAACCCTTTCTTCTGATAGCTTTGATTATATATGATAAACATATTACATACTTTTAAAATTTATTTTAACAAAATAAAGTATATTTAGTTGTACTGGAAGTTTTAAATACTCCTCAAAGAAGGAAAAAAAAAGAAAAATACTCCATTACAACATGCTAGTATAGATTACAGACACAATTTTGGGCTCCAGGAGCATTAGTAGCATCCAGGGGGAAGTATTTGTGAATTTTGGTGTCTTTTCTCTTTAGAAAAGTACCCCTTTATGCTATAATTATGTACAAAGCACTGGTATTTATACATATTTGGCAAGAAGATGCTCCTCAAATAGAATGATTTGTCGTTAAGTACACGTGCATCCCCATGCTTAAAAATATCCATTTGTGTTTACCACACACCTTTCCTCTGTTAGATGCATGAGGATACTGACAATATCCTTGATTTTAAACTCTTTCCTCTGCCTTGAAATGGAGTTGAAATGGACTTTAATATGACTTCTTTCCCTGGACTCAAAGCTTTCTCTTGCTTTTAGCTCCTTCTGGCTCTCATCTCACGGATTTGCTGTTAGTAAGCGTAGAATTCCCTCTACATTCCAGGCCCTCAAATGGCCAAAGTAGATGGACCAGCTTTTTCTCTTTTTTGTAAGTCCAGCAGGATTCTCCTCTCATTATCTTTAGCAAGAGAATACAGTGGTAGATTAACTGAGTAGGTAGCTGTGAAAAGCAAGAAGAGACCCAGTCCCCACAGCATTTCCAATGAAACCACGAGAGTCATGCAAGGTAGAGAATATTTGCATGTTGTGGTCCTAGGAACCTGAATGACTTATGAGCAATTGGGGAATTCTGTATTCATTTTTATTAACTTTAATTATAGAAGCACTATAAAATTTTCTCATTCTCTGTTGCGTGAAAAATGCAGAAGTTAATTGCTCCTGACATTTAATTGGTTTATGCTTCTCTCTAACACAATCTTGTACTGCAAGAGACAGGAAAACTAGTTGGCATGTTTCTGCAATTGCAGAGAATAAAACACCAAGAAATTAGTCTTTTTGTTAGTTCTAGCAGTGAATTACAAATGCAGTTTCCGAAGTGTAGGGAGAGAAATAAAATCTGCGCGTCTACATTCTACATATGCTAAAAGACTGACAAGGGCTTCCCTGAATGCTTTGTATAACTTTGCCAGAATTGCTGAGATTTTTCAATTATCATTATACAAGGTTTAGAAATCACATTTTTTATACCTTTGTGAATCTGTCAGGTTGTTTACATCCCTGTTACAAGCCATCTGGACCCTTCATAACCTTTTCATATATTTTTTTCAAATATCATCTCATCTGGCATAAAAAACATAAGGCGCCTGGCTGCTACCAATTATAATATACGATGGCTTGAGGAAGTTGGAATTCAGTGTGGCACAGCGCCTCTGCTTTAGGAGTGGCGAGGCACTCTGGAAAGCATCCATCTCCCGTGACGTGTTCCGAGCTCCAAGGGAGAAAATGGGAAGTGAAGCACACAAAGCCAATGCTAATTTCCATTTGACACAATTATGAAGCAACAGAGCATGTCCCGCAAGAAAGACACTGTGCAAGTATTATGGGGTGTATGCAGACGAGGTGTCAGGCACCTTGCCCTCAAGGAGTTTGTAATCTAGAAGGAGGAGGAGGCCTTAAATGGTAACTAAATGCAAGGCAGGCTAGGAAGTGTAAAAGGCTGAGAAAGCACAGAGGGAGAGAAGAGCACAAGAGATTCCAGAGAGGTGATTAGGGAAGCTGAATGTGCTGCCACATTGTAAAATAGAACTGAACTGGCAGTGTGGGAGCAGCCTTTTGAGATGTGAAGCCTGGCTTGAGAAAAAGTAGCAGGACCGTAAAGCAGCCCTGTCCACATCTTCTGTCATTGAGTCTTCCGTTCCAGGTTTTTCAGGTCCCCAGGAAATTGATTAAGGAAAATCTAAACAAAAATAAAAAGTCAAATGATATTCTTTAGTCTACTTGTCCCAGGACCTGAAATAGGTTGCCTTTGACAACCTATTTGTTTGTTTTTGAACAATTTTAAGGTCCTAGGACTTATCCAAACTACTTATTTTATCATCAAAGATGCCAAGGGTTAGAAATCATAATTCCGCAAGGTTAAAGAAGAAGAGAAAAATTCTAAAATTATCTGCCGTTAGTTCGTTAGTAAATCTAAGAGTGCCACTACTGTCTCCTGAGAATGTCATTCTCCATGTGTACCAGATCTAAGTCATTGGATCTCATAAATAAAATAAATCGATAAAATGATAAACACTGGAGTGGCCACTGCAGGTGGGCATGGTAGAGATGATTACACCAGTACAAGCAGTGTCTTTGAGGCTGGAACAGCCAAGGTGGCACTTCCTTCAAGAGTTACTTAGGAGTGAAAAGTTTGCTGTGGCCACATAGAACAGAGAAAAGTTATGGACAGCTATCTGGGAGGGCATTTTCAAATGGAGCACAGATGCCGGAAGCGGGAAGCAGGCTCAGGTTGTGGTCAGGGAGGTGGGGACAGAATGCTGAGTCAAAGCACCAAGGTGGGGATGTTGCATAGCTTGGGAGATGTGGCTTAGAGACAAGAGAGCCAAGAGGAACAGAGCGAGGCCCAAAACTGGCACACCATCAAGGAAACTTAGTCTTTAGAGACAAAGCAAGCTCTGTGATGTTACTGTTATCCAATGCCTAGACTATGCTTACCAGTATATGGTGGCTCCTTGGTGAAATGCCAAGAAGGCCACGTGATTTCTGAGCAGTTGAGGATCCAGGGGAGCATTTCTTATAGTACGGTCCATGATCTCCCTGTATAAGAATACCATGGTGCTTCTTAAAAATGCTCATCTCCAGGCCCGACTGCATATCTTACAATAGAATTTTGGACCACCTCCCCAAGGGTGAATCTTAAGGGTCCTAAAGTTTGATAATCTCTCATTTAGAGCATCAGATGGAATAAACATGTGAAAATCAATGACCCAGACGAGGCCAGGCAGACTACATGAGAAATGTTGGAGCCAGGTAGTAACTATAGGAATTCAGGAGATATAAAGATGAATGTGAGCTGAAAAAATTAGACGAGCTCTTGAAAGATGTCATGAGTTTTACTCAACGAAGAGGTGAGGACATTCTTGATGGGAGAAAGGGCCTCGAATGAAGACCCTTAGGGGGAAGTCAGTGTGGCATCATGCAAAAGACCGCGAGCTCAAATTACGTTTAGTGGATATTGGGTTTAGAGGGAAGAGTGTTGAAATCTGATGTGGCAGAATAAAAGGGAGGTTGTTTAGAAGCAAATCAGAATTCAAAGACTGATACAGAATAGTTCATGTTCAGTGCTACAGGTTCGCAAGCCCAGAAGTCAGTGAACTCAGACCCTTGCTATTGTTACACTTACTAAGTCATATTTTCATCTTATCAAATAGTGATTCTCTTCAGTGCAACAGATATACCTCTAACATTAGTGCTATGATGTGAAATGAGGGGAAAAATATACGAGTTATTGAAATTGTCCTGTTTCTGTGTCATGAACTTTATGTTCTTGTGAGCTGCTGTAGCTTTTCCATTGAAATGTTGAAGTAGGTAGCCTTTGAAAGAGACAAGGCGAGAAAGCAGACACTCCTCTCAGGAACAATTAGACAGACCAGTTGTCTGACATGCAATCAAGATAGGAAGGGCTGATGTGGGTGGCGACGTTAGAGCTGTCAGGGATAGGGACTGTGGGTCAGGTGGCATTTTTAGTAATAGCTGTTATTGCTATTAATAACTATGAGGAGTGGCCCTTGAAGCTCCTTCCTTTAGAAGCCCCTTCTCCAAACGTTGAGAGCACTGGAGGTCCAGGTGCCAAAAGACCCTCTTTATAATCCCTGTCCCAGCCTTGCTGTTGCTGCCCCACCCCTCTTGGGGGCTGGTGTCCTTTCAGCACAGGATACTCCATCTGCTGCATGTTCTTGGAGCCCACCTTGACAGAGGATAGGGCATCAGCTGGTCTTGGCACTTGGGGCATCACTGAATTTGCTTTGTTACCAAGTGGCTCTGGCATGAGGAGCATTCTTGATTTATTCCCCAGGGTGGGGCGGGGGGTGGTCGTGGTCTCTTGTGTTTGCCAAGAACAAGAGAGTGACCAACAGAATAAAGGTTTTTGTTTTTATTTTTAATTTAGCCTTGTAGTGGTGCTTACTTTAGTGTCTGATTGCCTCTGCATTCCTTGTCATGCTCTTTTACTAACCCCTGATTGCCCAAGGCCTCAGGTGTCCGCCTTAAATGCTACCCTCCCTGGTAGAGTCATGTGTTTCAGGCCATTCTGAAATATCTCCTCCCCATCACAGTTTACTTACTTATTTGTTTGTTTGTTTATTTATTAATTTATAGATTTAGGGGGTACTTGCATGAATTTGTTACATGAATATATTGTGCAATGGTAAAGTCATGGCTTTTTGTGTAACCCTAACCCAATTAGTGTATGTAGTACCCATTAGGTCATTTCTCATTCCACACTCATCTCCCACCCCTCTGAGTCTCTGATGTCTATTATTCCATTCTCTGTGTCCATGTGTACTTCTTATTTAGGTCCTGCTTATAAGTGAGAACATGTGGTATTTGATTTTCTGTTTCTGAGTTATTTCACTTAAGATAATGGCATCCAGTTCCATCCATGTTGCTGCAAAAGACATGGTTTCATTCTTTTTTATGGCTGAGTAGTATTCCATGATGTATATATCATAGTTTCTTTATCCAGTCATCGGTTGATGAACACCTAGGTTGATTCCTTATCTTTGTGATTGTGAATAGTGCTGTGATAAACATAGGGGTGCAGGTATCTCTTTGATAGAATGAATTCTTTTCCTTTGGGTAGTTACCCAATAGTGGGATTGCTAGATTGAGTGGGAATTCTATTTTTAATTCTTTAACAAATCTCATTTTAGCAAAATTTTTTAACACAGAATTTTTTCCATTAAGGAAAATTGGAAAACAGAGAAATGTAAGAAATCTTCATTAACATGCATATATTTTTTGATTGAATCTTAATTTTTTGTTATAATCATAAAAGAAAGTAAAGAACAAACAAAAAGAAGAGTGAGTTAATGAGTGAATGAATAAATAGACGCAAATTACAAATGGATGTTTGATTTCATTTCCTTAAGGCCCTGCTAAGTGATTGATTGGCTAATCTAAGAAAACAATTCACGTCCAGATGTTTATGGCTAAAAATATCCTAATGTATTTCCTCTAAAAGCTACAGAAATAATTCTAAGCCTTATGATAATACCATATGTAGAGAAATTTTTTATGGCATTGGAGCTCCTAGTCCCCTTAAAATCACATCAGAATTGTCCACTCTGTTTAATTGGCTCGAATGCCATAACATGGCCTGGAGAGGTGGCTGAAACATTTCTCCTCTGTTTTTCTCTATCATTCCTCATCTGCAAGGTGATAGTTGGAAAGATTGCAGACAGTCCCAGGGTAAGGAAGGATGTGCAACCTGAAGTAAGTGTACCTGGTGAGATTGTTCACACTCATTCCTGGGTGACAGAAAACAGTTCGTTACCAGGTGCACAATCCACAGATAAGCGCTTTGTGAAGATGGAGGAGGACAGTGAGGGGGCGATTAGAAGAAAGAGGCAATGGGCTGAGTTAATAACGAGAGCAACGTGGATAACCTGTAAAATGGAGTACGTGACGAAGGTGTAGATAAACCCAAGGAAGTAAGCAAAGATATAAGAATAAGGAAAGCTGGTCAATGGCCAATTCTGGACTAGCCTGCCTTCTAGTGCCTGTCTTAGCCACTGTTTAGAGTGCTCGTCTAGGTGGTGGCAGGAACTTAAATTTGCAGGCTTATGTTAGGTAGGACAGAGTTGAGCCAAAGGGATGAGCCTCTTAGAGACATTAATTTATACAAGCTGAGTCAGAAAATCAGAAGTTCATCTGATCCTGTGACCTCCTTTCCTGGGACACAGGGATTCATTTCTTCATTCATTAGAGAACATGTATAGGGTTCTTACCTTGTGCCCAGCTCTGTATTCAATCTTATGGGAAAAGCAAGAATCAATGTCACAGTCCTGCCTGTAAGCGGCCTTGATGGGAAAAGCAGAAACACACAGGTAACCTGTGCGGACCACTCACTATCAACTGTGTACATGAGAAGTGCAGCAAAATGATGCTAGGCAAGCCCTTCATAGGAAGAGATGTTTTAAAACTGGGATATCTGGAAAGTGCTCATAGAGGTGGGCTTTAAGCCTTGACTCTGACAGATTGGAAGCACTTGTGAGTGGATCTTCCACTGGCTCATGAAGTGTTTGGAGCGCCCACATCCGGTGCTCGTGAGGTGACTCCATCAGCCTGAGGCCTCTTGACTGCACAGACTTTCAGCCCCAGCATGTGAACACAGAGGAGGAAGTGGCTGAGATCAAACCCCCAACCTCCCCACTCTGTATTCCTTCATCATGCTTTTTCCTCTCAGCAAAAAGAAAAAGAAAATGTTTCCATTCTCTCAGCAGACAGAGAAGGGATCAGAGAGCAAACTCTGGTCAAAAAATGACAATTGGTTTCTGTTTATACATGTGTGCTGTGGGTTGTTTTCAAATCAAACTTCTGTAATCTATCTTCAGCTGTTGTGGTGTATAGCATTGATGAGTAAGAGTTTCTTTTAAAAGGAAAAAAATAACAATGCACAGCAAGGAAAGGGAAATGAAATATATTTTGGGACTGCAACCATATTTTTTTGAACATGCTTAAATTACGACCTTTTTTAATCTTTAAAAATAAGCTAACTTTTTGAAGACAGTAATACGTTATGAGTTAAAAATAACCATCTGGTAATGCTGTGAATGGTAAGAATTTTTTTCCAAGACTCTTTCCCTTCAATTCTAGTACGATCTGTAGAACCAAGAATTGTTTCTTGATCCCTTTTCTGTAAAACCCATGATTTGGTTCAGTAGAGGGTGAGAGTTCAGTAGATTCTTTTTCTGGGCTCCTTTGCAGATGTTCATGGACTTTTATGTTTATGAAAATTTGCTTGGTTTTATTAACCTTCTCATTGGGTTTGGGTTGCAGTGAATTCCATTCTAGACACGTTTGCTTCAATACTAAGTATTATATTAAAGCCTACAGTTTATTAAGTATTCACTGCATATTAGGTAGTGTGCTAAATATTATATTTTGCTTTATTTTCATAACTACCCTTTGTGCTAGGAACTATTAATATTAGTACCGGTTTCCAGATGAAGCATTTTCCTGTACCCCATGCTAGTAACATAGACGGAACTAGAACCAACGTCTTTCTAACTCTAGAGTCTGTACTCACAACCAATAAGCCATACTGCCCCACATTACTCCTTCCAATCCATATCCCCTTTATCCTAAGGGAAAAAGTTTTTAGGTGAAGTGCAAGTGTCATACAGGGAAAGCTATGAGTTGCTTTATGTGTGTTTAGTGCTTTTGTCAAAGAATGACTATGCAGTGAAGTAGGGCGTGGTTTTTCTCCCATTTTTTCCTGAGTTAAGATATGAGTGACCTGTTTTGAGCCACTTAGAGTGATGTTGATGATAGAGCTAAATCAGACTTTGACTTCCAATCCAACACTCCACTAGTCAACAAAATCTTCCTAGATCGTATTTAAGAGAGTATCACACTGTTTCCAAGTTGTGCAAAGCCCTTAGTGAGTTACACCTGACATTTCATAATGGAAGTATAGATGGGTGGGGACATTGTAAGTCCTGAAGCAGATCATGGGGTTCAGGCTAGACCAGTCAGTGGAAAACTTCCTTCTATATATCAAATGTAAGATTATTGCCAAAGTATCTTATTTAATTTTTTCTTTCTTTCTATTTTTCTTTCATGCATCTCCTATTATGTCTTATTTCCTATTTTCTATTCCAATCCCCATTTTTTCCCACCACTTGCTGGATGGTGCTGGTAAGTCTAGATACTTCCTATATTAGAAAGTTAATAGCCTCACAATAGCTTAAGCAAAATATTTATAGACTATGTTACAAAATGATGTACTGACTAAACTCATGTAGTTGTGATGTTACTTGCCAGTTCCCTCCTAATGAAGTATTGATGAAGCATGTAGCCAGGTGTGGCTAAACTGGTGTCCCTCTTCTCTTTCTGCATCTTCTGTCATCCTCAGATAGATCCCTGAGTGCTGCAGGACTCCAAGTCACATGATGATCCATACCTTCTTGCATTAGACTGATCCCTTTCCTAAACCAGAGCTGATGCTTGAGCTGCAGTGTTTCAGTTGTTGTCCGAGGTGATTTAAAGTTTGCTGTTATAATGCAAAAATCTTTGGCCTTAATACACCGGGTGTGCCATAAGCAAATTCCGTGTCTCACTGCACATATGTATAAACGTGGAATACACGGCGAGTGCTTTGACTGTTCTGCACAGCCAATGGCAAGTTGGCAACTTCCATTGCTAATGTCTGTAAAAATGCTTGATATGACCCTAGTATGTGAGATTTTATAGGCCTTACACAGATTGAATAAGAAAAGAAAACTAAAATATTTTGGGACCTGGAGGATTCTTCCCACATCTCATTTATTAGGGTCCCAGGAAGAAAAGCAGAGTCTTTGGAGGTAGACTGAGCTTGAATTCCACCTCCATAACTGAATTCCATAACTGATGACAGTTATGTGACTTTGGCTTGTGGTACCTTAAGTTCTCATATTTAAAAGGGAGATAATACCTAGTGTCTGTGGTCATTGAATGAATTTAATGTGTTTATTGGTTATGCACATACAATACAGTCAATAAATGTTAGTGTTATCCATCATGTTTGTGGTTTTCTATCAATAATTCCTGATATGAAATATTACCCTAAACACTGAGCTAGGATTTCACACCTGTTATCTCAGTGAGGTTCTTCTCCTTAACTGTTTCATACTCACACAGAATCACTCAACAATTCCTATTTCTAAGATTCATCTTAGACATCATCTAGGATTAGATTTGAACTTACGGCTAAAATATTGTAGTTTTGAAACAGCCTTCAACAAACAGCCTATGCCAGCCTAACCAGAGCACTATGCCCCATGGCTTTGGTAAAAAGCTGTGTTTTCCAGCCTGTTGTGTAAACTATGCTAATCTCTCCTGCAATAAGAACACAAAGATGGTAGTGAGTGTGGATGGAATACTCCTTACCAAAGCCTGCTCTGGCTTCAGGAATTATTTTTTATATGCATACATCATTTACTCCAACTTGACAGCTTAAGCTAAAGCTGTGCCCCAGTTGACATCTTTGAGACTCTTCCTTTTCCCTGTGTAAACTTGAACAGAAAGGGTTATGTCATAAGGGCCAAGTGGGCACAAAGAATATATCTAGACTGAAGTGTAGTATGATGAACAGCAAGCATGAACAGTTTTACTTATACTAAGAAAGAGTCTATGCTTCGCAAGAAATAAATCCCAAAAGAAAGTGGATAGCTTTCCAAACAAATCAGTAACTACACCAGCAACCACCAACAAAAATCCTACACGGCAAATACCTGTTGAATAGACCTGATGTTGCCTACCACCCACTGATAGTTCTGAGAAGGGAATTTTTTTGATCTGTTTTATTTAGTCTTTTTAGAGGAACCATCTTGCTAACATGTGAATAAATGGAGATCTATTTAATACAAATAGTTTGGTCTTTGTGCTATTTTATATTACTTTTTCAAATGACTTTTGAAATAAGGCAGTACTTTTCTGCTATCAGAGAAACTGAATTTGAAGATTAGTAGCTATCTCTGACCATAATAACAAAAAATTTATAATGGTTAAAAATAATAATAAAGGTTTATTGAACACTTATAATGTGTCAGGCACCATTGTAAATTCTTGATATACCTTAATTCATATGATCATGATAATCATCCTATGGTCTAGATGTTTTTATTTGCATTTATTTTATAGAGAGAAACTGAGATTCAAAAATTACATAACATGTTCAAGATCATATAGCAACTTAGTAGTGAAGTCAGTACCATACTCCAGATCTAATTCCAAAATCTAAGTTCTTAGCCCTTTCACTAAATACTTATTAATACAACTAGAAGGGGAATTAGAGATGTTCTAATATCACCTCCTCTTTGCAATGAAGAGAAACTGAAGTCCAGAAAGCTGAAGTTATTTGTCCAGAATCACATGGATACCAGTGACAAATCCAGGATTAGAACTCAGATCTGGGTTCTATTAAGGTCAATACATCCCTTTTTCCTACACTGCCTCTATGGTTATTTTTCTTTGTTCACTTTCTGTGAACACAGTTTTTATACTTTTTTAGAGAAAGTAGGAAAGAGAGGCAGAGAGAGAGAGCAAGAAGAGAAGGATGCTGGATGGTGAGAGGGGGAGAGACAGAAGAAAAACAGTTTAAATTCAGATTTGAGTCAATTATACAAAAAAATGTTGGGTTCGAGTGGTGGGGAGTCCAAGTCGAGCCCTTTGACATGGCCTCATGACAAGGCAGAAGGTGTGCACCTGCAGATACCAAAGACAAATACACCCCTGTTCTAAGAGATGTTTTTGGAATGATTCCTTTTGTAAGGAAAGATGTTTGCACTTAACAGTTAGTTCCCCCTGCAAGATCACCTGGAAGGTCATTTTCTTGCTGTCATTGTAATACATTCACTGTTTTAAGCAAGGTATGCAGGGTCCACAGGCCAAGTTCTCTCCATCTTCTCAAAATTCAGTGCCTTTTCTTTCTCCTAGAAGTAGAGAATAGTTGAAAATTATATATTTTTTTAAATATCTTGTGAAACACTCCAAGTATTATCTCACACAGCTGACCTGGAATGGAGGGGCAAGCGCTCCACCAAGTGAGCTCTTGTTCAGCCAAGTCACGTCTCAGGACCCAATTGTCTTGGCTTCCTGGCTCACGTCTTTATTCCCCTTGGCCTGGGATTTTGAATGCAACCGTCCTTATCGCTCTTATTTTAAAATCTTCTTGCACGTACATTTTGTCCTCTCTCTCCATATCCCCTTCCTTCTCCCTTAACTCTGCTTCCACTAAAATTGCCTTTCTGCATATTTATCAGCTCTTAAATTTCTTTCCCTGAGAATATCTATTACTGTCCTGCTTAATGGCAGGTTGGTGAGCAGAATTGTGTTTAATTCAAGCCATAGCCACAAACATGTTCTTTGACTCTTTTACATGAAGTTTTCAAAGAATGTCTTCTTTTTCACTGCAAGAAAGGTAGAAAGAGATATTTCTGCCCTAGCACCATAATAGTAGTATCTGAAAATATAACAAAGATATTTACACTAATTAAGAGGATACAACATACGTAGAAAGAATGGTCTTAGAGCTGAAGGGAAATGCATTTGACTCAGAGAAGATTTGTGTTTTAATGTGGAGGATTGAAGCCCAACAACAATAAATTATACACCTGCTTTTAGGGTTTAATGAATAATTTAATCAAATGTGCTTTTAATTGAACCATTTACTGATGTAAATTATTATTGTCATCATTAGCCTTATTGTTCCCAAGCTATCGCAGAGTCTAAACTTGGTACTAGGCATTTTGTGTGAGACAGAGGAAGCCATGGTAATTAATTATAATTTTTGAAATCTTTATTTCACTGAAATAAAGCACCAGACAAACAAACTAACAGAAGGCTCTGGCTCTTCTATTGGCAGGTATGTTATTAATTCAAGTGCATTTTCCTTAACCCCTGGAAATACTTGTAGGATGTAAAGCCTATGATTGAACGATGGGGAATTAATGCTGTAGCCAGTAAAGCTACCCATATGTACATAATGGAAGCAATAGACTGCTTCCGAAATACCTGTTGGTTGAACTGTTCACATTGCAGAAAAGAAAATTATGCAGATAGATGAATACTTTCATCCAATCTCTTCTTTTCAGCATCATCAACTGCTACTCTCTCTTTGGTACTTTAATTCTGCTATCTAAACATCCTCATGCCTTTCTAAAATTTATGCATATTTCTATAACATAAGTGACTAATTTTCACCTGTGTCCATAACTGTGTTTGAGGCCTGTTTGTTGAGTGCCCGTTAAGTCCTAGTTACTGTGCTAAGTATTTTATGCACATTATCTCATTTAGTCTATTCATCAACCTGTCTGGTAGGTGTTGTTATTTTTATTTTACATGAGGAAACTGAGGCTCAGGCAGGTTAAATAAGTTGCTTAACAGTACACATCTGGTGGGTGACAAAGCTGGAATTCACACTGAGGTATACATGAATGTCTTCGTAACTGGTCTGCATCACTCTTGAATTTTCTAAAAAACACCTGCTGCTTTTTAGAATGCTAAAGCACTCTTTATGTTTGAGGTTAGAGTGATAAGTGCGTATGAATGAGCTTTTGCCATGGCGGTTTTTTTTTTTTTTTTAGCTTATTTGGCTGTGTGAACATTTTCCATGTAATCAAATGAATTTACCATGGGACTCTTTGAATTTATTGTCTATGTACCTGTAAAACATATCAAAACGAGGCTCCTACGATCTGTTTCGATCAACTAAGCCTAATCTAAATCGCAAGATGACCATGTTCTCAAAGCTCTCCTTTGAGGATGCTGTCATTCCATCAGAACAACATTCATTGAATCAGAGCCCCGTTATGACAAATCTTTCTGTCCAACTCAATGCAGCATTTCTTTATTTCCGGTAATTGTTGTAAATATTATGGGAATCCAAAAGTAATTAAACCTAGTTTCTCCTCTTAAGAAGCTTACACAGAAGGAAAAGCAGATTTTGCTGCAACAAGTCAAGGGTGAGTGCGGTATTCGGGCTACAGAGAAATAATGTCATTGCAGCTAGGCATGGGAGGATCAACAGGATTTGAGAGGTGGATCAGGTGCATGAATGTTAAAGGAAAGGAAGGGTGCAAGCTGTGCAGAGCATAGAGCCGATCCTAGCAGAGAATTAAGTATATGTAAAATATTTGTGGAACAAAAGTTGTACCTGAAAAGGTCATCAGGGATCAGGCTCAGCCTGAAGGGCTTTTTAAGCCCCCAAGAGACACCTACTCTTCATTCTCTTGGTGGCAGGAAGCCTAGGAAAGATTTTAGGCATAAGAGTAATAAGAACATATCTCTTAGAAACATTAACACTGACAGCTGAGTGAAAGGAAAATGAAAATGAAGAGAAACTGAAGATGGGAGATTAGTCAGGAGGGTACTGCAATGGTTTGGGTAAATGAGGATGTATTTCTGGACCAAGGCAACACAATGGCGAGGGAGGAAAAAAAAGATGTGGATGCAATATACTTTAAAAGGAGAACTAAAAATGCTTTGGCCAATTGAATGTGAGATGTAAGGGGAAGGAAGAGTCAATTGTGACTCCGAGGTTGTTGCCTGAGGCAGCCAGACAGCTGATGATTCTGTTTGCTGGGGAAGAGAAAGCTTGGGGCAGTGAGTGCATGTGCTTGGATACTTTGGGTTTCTGATAGGGATCTGTGCAAGATGATAGTGAAAATTCTCATTCATTTTCATCTCTAATATATAATGCAAATAACAAAGAGGAGTTGCGCAAACCTTTGTGAACTAAGCCAGTTTATGTTTGTAGCTTCTCAGTGATGTGATTTCCAACAGGGAATTTCCAGTTGGAGTGAAACACAGTTGCTCAGGAAGAAATAAAACATCCTTAAGGAATGTATACAATGAATTCAGCAATGGAGAACATACTCCCAAATAGTAAGCCTGTTAACTAAGAAAAATCCCAGGCTGCAGCTAAGAACATGATTGTTTCAACTAGACACTTTAAATCATTTTCTATAAAACTTCTTTGTCACCTTTTAATGCCCAACTTTTCTTTGGAACTTATAGATTCTTTATTTATGTGTTTTGAATAGAATGAGTGGTTTAGGTTCATCCCACAAAACTGGAGGGATTAGCAAATCAAGAGACGGACATATATTGAAAGATACTTCTGATCGCCATGAATATTCTAGACAGTGGTTATCTAAATGTGGTCCCTGGACCCCATTATGACCAGAGAACTTGTTAAAAATGTGTATTTAGGACCCCAACTGAATCAAACTGAATTTATGACCTACAAAATCAAAAATGCTGGAGTTGGGACCCAGCAAGTTGCAGTTTTATAAGTCCTCCAGGTGATTTCAATGCTGGCTAAAGTTAGTAAATCACCATTTTAGTGTCAGAAGTAAAGGTTGATGAAAAAAATATATGAAAAGTAACCAAAAGGAGAAAATAAGAAAACTTTAAAATAATCAGCATCTACTTCCTCCCTGAAAAAGTGAATGAACAGTTAAACTCTTATCCCTTTCGATATCCATTCAACGGATATTTATTGAGATTTCAATTAGTGCCAGGGACGGAGCTAGATATGGCACATATGGTAGGGGAAAAACTCTGTGATTTTTGTATGTTCTGAAAGGAAAGAAAAAAAAAATATTGTTCTCCTTAAAGATAAATAATGCGTTGTGATTTTAGAGAATTCGATGGGCTTGACTATTTACGGTTCCAATGCCAGTTGAAATGCTCAATGAGCACCCCTGCCAGTAGTACAGTGAAGGGGTGTGGCTCCACCCAGCCTGGCCATGTATCCCAAAGCTGGGATTCGCACTTAGGAATGAATCCCACACATGTTCCTGGAACATTTGCCTTTTTTCACTGGGCTGAAACACTACGCATCAAGTGTCTCACTGGTAAGCTTTGTGCAACAGAAATATCAAGCCCCATTTGGTTCATCTTGCGCTGCCCATCCTCTCTGAAGCGGAGATGGCTTTCAGTCCTCCGTTCATCTTGCCCGATGATCCCTTGGAGCTCAGCTCGAGAAATCATCCCTCAGACGCTGACACCTTTGAAACCCAAGCACATTTCAGCAAAGCGTCAGAAATGTCAGAACTGCCTGTGCTGATTCTTCCTCCTCCTATTTTATCTCTAGCACACCCTTTGCTGCACTGTTCACCACTTTTATCTTCTTTCCCTGATGACTTTTTTTTTCTCTTGGTGCTGTCCAAGCTTTGAAAATATTACTGCTTCTTTTTGTCACCCGTCGTTGCTGGCTCCCTGTGTTTCATTGACCACTGCTTATCTCCGACGTGTTGCACGTGTCTTGTTGATTCTTTAACAATGCATTGCTCTCATGATCAGGAGTGGAGAGGCTCAGGTCTGGCTACTCAAGCTGGAGGTTTATCCTGCTGACTTGGGTGTCCTTTGATGTATGAGGACGTTTGCAGCTCAGCGGCAGATTTTTAGCTTCTTTGATGTGCTCTTCTAATTCTCATTCGATGTACACTATTTTCCTTTTATGTTCAAAAGGAACCAAATAAAGAAATGTCCCTCCTGATTCTTACATCTAATTTTTAGCCAAGTGCCCTGTGATGCTGTTAGTACAAGGGAGTGGTTCTTTCCACAGTGCCTGATATAATTTCATTAATGAAAAACAAATAATATCAGACAGGCTGAATGGAGTCATTCATAAGGTCTTAGACAGCTCTTTATCTCTCCCCTTTGCTTCATGTTGCATTTGCATAAATGATTCTTTAATGCAAGGAGAACTGGCTGAAGATAAAAACAAATCAAATTCTGAAAGAGGCTTAATACTTGATAATCACTTATGGACATCATGATTAAATATACTATCATTCTTTTATTTATAAGCTACATAGGCAAAACCAATTCCTATAAGTGGGTTTGTCTTGAAGGCTGCAGTGTGTAGGAGTGCTACCTGAACTCACCTGTGGATTACACTGGCCCAGATGTTGCCTTCCCTGGAGACTTGATAGAGGGAAATTGGCAAAGAGTAATTCTGCCCTGACCTTCCATCTTTCGGTTTCCTTCTGCTCTCTAACACCTGGCCACTAATAGCAGTTTAAGTCTCTCATCTCAACATAGGCACATAAATAAAAACACAAAAGGATCTGAAGTGAACCATGGAGTTATTTATTTTTTACTAATGAAAAATCAAATGAGAGTATTCTTAATGAGGTTTATGGATGGTATGAGTGTTTTATTCATTTTTAATATCCCTGAATTTATTTAACCAGGTATTTGAAAGATGTATATCAAGAAAATTGAATAGAAAATCTATTAATTAGGGTTACTTTCCACTCAGTAATTTTTTTAATTAAGCTCCCTTGTATTCATTGAAACCCTGGGGTGGAAGGGTTTTAATTTCAAAATCATGTTTGAATAAATTAATTGTTATATGTGTACAGTACTCACATTGCTTTCATATCCATTCTTGGATTTGAATCTCATTTGGGTGAGAAGGGCAGGGCAGTTATTATTAGTCCCATATTACAGATGAGGTAATGGAGGCTTAGATATCAGGATATGCTAGGACTACAGTTTTGATCTAATTCAGTCCTCTTTATACTACATCAAGTCCAATTTTACACCATTTGCAGTAGATAACAATTTGGTAAAAAAGGAGCTGTTCTTTTAATACACTAAAATTTTATTATTTATCACAACAAAAACCATAATGGGAACCCTGTACGAATTACAACACATTAGGAGTTTTTGTTGGAGTTGATGGAAAAGCAAAGATATAATATGAAAACATTGTAGCATGAATCAAGAGATTATTTTTAATCCATCCTTTAAATGTAATTCTGGATTTCTTTTCCTGAATTTGATTATTTCATTTTGTCATCAGTAATAATTAACGCTCATATTTGGTCAGTCCTACTTTGCTCTTTTGCACAACTACAAATCAAGTAGATTTCTTGCAAATTTTAGGACATATCCTTTAATAATGGTTATGTGCTGAAACTCAAGTGTTGTCCTGTTTGCACATGGTAACAGTGGAGCTGAGTACAGCAGTCCCACAAGGTCAGGGTGGTAAAAAACATCACACGTGTAGTTCCGGGGACACAAGTCAGACAAAAGCAGCACTTCCTAATCAAATGTGTGACTTAAGGCCATTTTGATTATTGATTCGTAGAATTTCTTGCAGAATCAGAGCATCTTAGAAAATTCTTGGAGGGGATTGAGCTATGATATAATCCACATTCTGATCAATGCATAAAAGCCTTTATTTCTCTATAACCATAACCCTCGGACTTGACATAGGTAGTTAGCTAGCTATAATTAGATATACTTTAGACCACCGGTTCTCACATGAGAATAATTTTGTTCCCCTGGGGACACTTAACAATGTCTAGAGATATTTTTGGTTGTCACAGCTGGGGGGTGCTTCTGGCCTCTAGAGGGTAGAGGCCAGGGATGCTGCTAAATACCTTAAAATGCACAGGGCAGCCCCCCCCCCAACTTAGAATTATCTGGCACCACATGTTAAGAGTACCCCAAAGGGTCAAGAATGCCCAGTTTGCGAAACCCTGATTTAGACAAAATGTTAAGTTGCTACAATTGTCTGTAAAATTCAACTCCCTATAAAACTATAATATTTTTGAGGAAATATACCTATAAAACAGTGGTGATGTGATACATGAACTATTTTAGATAATTAAATTGATTCTCTATTTCACTTTATGTATATGTGTCACTGCTAATAAACCAGCAGTTTTCAAAATTTTTCAGACCAGAGACTCTTTGAAAAGGCAATAGAATTTAGGGATCTTGTAACCTATTGGTTATTTGCCACTTCCTAAAATATATCGCTAAAAACATCTCTTACAATAAGAGTGGGGTGATTGCCCATTTATTTTATTTTTAACACTCTGCATACTAGATGCCTAGTCACTGACTCACCTCTCCTCACACCTTTCTCTCTGGTGGCCTCCCAGATTTGCAGTCTTGATAGCACTGTCTATACCCCCGGACCTTAGATATATTTATTATGCCAAGAAATCTAGGCTATACATATGTGTCCTCTGGATTGTAATCAATGTGCTTTTATTTTTAGTTCTCTTCCCAAAGAATCATAGCACTTTGCTAGGACTAGGTGATTCAGTCATCTCGTAGGTTTTCCACTGCGATTCTTGGCTGTTTCCAAACTTGAGTTTGTCTCTCTTGTATCATTAGCTTCTTCCCAAGTGTGTGCTCGTATTCCGGCCCCATGAGGCCAGTAGTGGCGCTGGTGCCTTTTCAATCTCCTCTCTAATCTGCTCACCTTCCTGCCTGGATAACTTGTCAGGCCTTTGCCATTTATAATATTTCTCCTTCAGCAGTTTTCCCTGTTCCCTTGCTGATTGCTTTTCTGCACCAAGAAACTCCCAGCCCAACCTGTCTCTGTGAGAAAATGTGTGTGTGTTAAACGGCTCTGTCTTCCTTCAGTGGCCTCCCTTGCACCCCACTTAGCCCTTTTCTATTTCAGAGCGGTCTTTTCCATGGGTGGAGTGGACCTGAATGCTCTAAACTCCGCTCTGCCTGGCTGCGGAGGCTACTCGCTCCTCAGAGCCCCAGGTGGATGGGACCACACGCACCCTAATGCTCGCTAATCCTTGCAGCTTTGTCGCTGTTCAGAACTGCTCAGATGCTCACCCAGCTCTGACTTGTTCCTCATCACTCAGTTGGAGAATCAAGCTGCTTTTCCCGTTTATCACACGGTGATAGTGACAGCGATCCACCTTCCTGGCCTTTCCTCCCGGGCCACCTGCTCAGGGTCCAGCCCTTGAGATTGACACTTGCCATTTCTGCCGCCAGGTTTGTTCTGGGCTCGTGGGCCCAGATGCTAAAAGGAGCATCAGTCTCGCTACCCTGTGCTGGGGCAGGAATCTCCATTATACACTCTCGGTTGATCACTCTTCTGCCTCCTCTCTGCATCGGCTTCTATCTGTGAGTCAGGGAGCACCTGCCCTAGGAGGTCCTCAGGGAATCCATCGCCAATGAGACACACTCATTTCTGCCAGCAGGACCAGACAGGCCTTCCTAAAGCTGAGGTGAGCCACAGCATCTGTCTCCCCAAAATAGTCATTGCCTCTTTCCTTCCTGTTCCTATTCAGCCCAAAGTTGTCTCTGGAAACACTGGGATGCCCTTCACAGAGGGATCACACTGCCCCCTGAGATCTTAGCTTTATTGCAACCACTGATTCTCTCTTACACAGTCAGAGGGGCTCACAAAGCTCATCTGGACTAGGGGGAGAAGGAAAGAGCTGGCAAAAACCTCCAAGTAATATGTGTGAACATTTTTTATAGTGGCTTTCGCTCCCACATTTATTATTTAACTCAAATCAATGATTTTGGCAGTGTGCATTCTGAGACAGACATTAGCAGCAAAAACCGTCGTGGGGGACGCCTTCTGGATGCTGGTAAACAAAAGGGCCCTTTGTGACAGGTGTTTTACACAGCACTCTCCATTCTTGCTGCTCACCATGCTGCCCGTGACTTGCACAGCTTTGGCACCGCCCGGGAGCTTGTTACAGGTGCAGTCCTGGGACCTACCTCAGGCTGCCAAGTCACAATCTGCGTTGTAACGAAATTTCCCTGTGCTTTCTGTGAACATTAAAACATGGGATATTCTATTTTCTCTGTTCCTGCATTTAATCCTTAAAACAATATTCTGAGGGAATTTCCCCGCTTTACAGATGGAGAAACTGATGCTCTGACTTTTAAAAAGATTTGCTTAGAGTCACTGAAAGCCATATGTCACTGCGTATGGCTCTTCACGATGAAGTGTGAAGTCTGCATTACTTTTTTTTTTAATATGGTTTTATTATTGAGAAGGAAAATGTTCTGGTCTCTTTAAATGGGCAAATTGGCAAATGGAAAATAAATTTCAGTGAGAGACAGGGCTCTCAAACTCAGCTGAGCGGAAGCAGGGAGAGACAGTGCATCCTACCTGAGACGAGGGTTCGAGGGTTCGGGCTAGTGCACAGCCTGGGGCAGGAGGGGGATACACCGGGCCCCTCTGCAGACTGGCAGTTCAAAGATCGTCACAGCGAGATAAATTATGTGTTAAGGAGATAATTACTGTGGACTTTCCTCTAAACAGCAGCTGGAAATAAGCTGGAACAGATGGAGCCAGAAATAGTGAAAAAGGTTGTGGGGCAGCCTCGGAGCAGGGACAGACGTCCTCAGAGCGCCAGTTTAGATAAGAAGAGCCCCTGGGTGGGTAAAGATGGGGACACATGTTCACCACATAGGACTGAGTGGGCCTCCTAGCCTTTGCTCTAACTAAAGTTTTATAGTTATAAGAAGAAAGAAGAAAATGAACCAATGAGATTTATTTTAAAATTTTATTTTTGTTGACACATCATATGGGATTGATTTATATGTTTTTCTTTATGTTTATCCCAATGGTCTCTTCTTAGGCAAAGTTTAACCACTAAGTCCAGGCTACCTTAAGCCAGAATGACTTCCCACCTATATTCAAAAACAGTGTTAAGATTTAGAACGTCTTCTTCCCCTTCCCTTTACGGTGGTAGCAAATTTTATAATGTCTTCATAAATCCCTCAGTGTAGGAGGTTGTCTATCTGAATTTTTGCCTGGTCAACTTTAAATAGGTATTTAGATGCCAGATTTTGAGCTCGACTGTTCGCATTCACTCCTTTTCACAAGTATTAGCATTAAGAGCCACTGGAAAGATGAAGGCTTTCAGGCAGAATGGTGACACAGATAGATTCACTGATTAGATACCACTGTTGTTATTGCAGTTAACCGTCTCCACTTTCAAAATACAGATCTCAGAGGCTGGAGTTTCTTCTTGATTTGGTGGCTTATCCTCCTACCCTCACACCCGGTACACACACACCCAGTACACACACACACACACACACACACACAATTTTCACCACTCCACTGGGTTCTTGACATGCACAAAGTTGTTGATGGGCAACTGCAACTTTGCAATGTGCAAACATATTTTGAGCAGCAAGGAATTCTGCCACTCTTGTTAGTCTCTTGGCTTTGATCAAGGGCATCCTAAAGCACTATTTCTGCATGTGGTGTTTGAACAGATGTTACATTGGGTTACTGGCAGTATTGGAACAAAAGATAGTCTGAGTTCTAACGGCCTGCCTAAAACCATGAAGGGGAAGTTTATTGATTTTTTACATTAACACAATACACTTAGCTCATAGACTATCTTCCCTTTGGAAAGATATGCAAAATTTAGTCACTAATTGCTTCAAACAAAAGTTTTAAAATTATGTGAATGTGGAACATTTTAAAAGTTGCATTTTGGCACTGACATAAACAAAGAACTCTTTAAAAAAATCCTCTATGTAGATTGAGATATAAATTAAAATGCATATGCTTCACACCTAAATAGAATGAGGCTACAATAACAAAGTAGTGCTGTGTATTTGTTTCACACTTCAGATTTCCCAGTGGCATCACTATTTCATTATCATATTGCACACTCCACCTCTAAGCTCAGCAGACAGTCTCCTGCTAAAATGCCTTAAAATGTATTATGCAATAAAAGGGTTATGGGGGTGCATTTAGTTCAATTAGCTGTGGTCTTGATGGAACAGTAGAGAATCTAAGGGACCCATAATTCCCACCTTTCACAAGCTAGGAAGACTGGAAAGATCTATTGAAGAAATATGAACAGTGAGTAAATACTTTGCTTTTCTTTTCAGCAAAAAGAATAATCAATTTTTTCTGTAGTTACTGAGCTCTTGCTTTTTCTACCAAGTGTGGGAGCCAGGTGGAAGAGAAAATTTAGATACAAAATTAATACAAATTTTCTTCCATGCTTGGTTAGGAAGGTGCAACAAGGAGAAAGCACAAGTAAACATACCATTCTGAATACTTCAGAAGAACTGCATATATATATATGTATGTATGAAATATACATGTAATATATACAATATATATGTGATATATATTTGTTTCATTTCTCTAATCACAGGACAAAATACAGGTAGTCTCTTATTACAGTGATCAAATAGCATGGGTGGAGAGAATATATCAATAAGAAAACTTAAGCTTAAAGTGAAGAAGCATATTATTTGGAATTTAGGAACACATTAGGTGTAGATTAATTTTTGACACAGGACTTAACCCCCTAATTTATCATGTTTTCATGCTTCTAGTTCAAGTATATATCAGGATGAGAAATGGCCTTATTTCAGGCGAGGTATATGGGTCATTGCTGACCTTGCCTCTGTACTCAAAGTCCCCCCATTACTAACTCCAAAATAACATGCTGAAGCTTCTTGTCAAAAGATACGCACAGAATTGAGTTGGGGGAGAAGTTTGGGTGTCGGCATTTTAAGATAACCAGGTTTATGGAAGTTTTAACATGGACTGATTCAACTTACTAAATAGCAGACCTCTATGGGACATGAAGTTAGACAGGATCCTTCAACAAAGAGGAGCTTCTGTCATCTCTGTACGAGCAGATCCTAACAGAGCTTTCAATAAATATTTACCTGTTGGATAGATATTTGTTCAGTTAATAAATGAATGAACAAATGAGTAAATGGTGAAAAAGCGTAAAGAGAGAACTGGGACATAGCTGTTTTCCCAAGAAGGAAGGAATAGCATGTAGTTTTGAGGGGCAAGTTTAGAGGTTAGGGCATGAACAAGGTTGAGGAGTTGGGATGGATTTATGACAGGAGAATGGGACCAAGGCAAGTGAAATAAGAACCATATGATTTTGCTCTTTCACGTGTGCCGTGGCTAGCCCTGCCAAGAGTAGAGTTCTCAGTAGACCCCTATTTGAAGCACACACACTTTCCCTCTCTGTGCCATTCATCAGGGGCAGTTACAGAGAGTGGGATCTTCAAGAGAATTCCACCGGAATAATACGCCCTCTCACTTGAAAAATCTCTCTTGAGAGAGCATTCACGCTCACCTGCCTCAGAGTGCAAATCCACTAGGATAGTTAGTACTCAGAGGCTTGGCGAGACGCTCTTGCGTTTCTTTCTTTTTATCAGATTTTTTTCCTTTTGTTTTTAATAAGTGAACTCAATATTTATAGTGGTTCCAAATCCATTCATTTCAGGCCTATGTAAGGGGCTGTTTGCCTGCCCGTTGAGTGTGAATTATAGGACTGACATTTAATGAGGCAGCCTCTTTTGCTCAGTTCCCTCAACAATTGAGAGATGAGTTGAAAGGGAATGATATTGCATAGTAAATAGTAAATGCCTCACACAGTGGGAACTCACCATTTTATTTTATTTTTTAAACGTAAGGTTTGGGGAAAAAAATAGTGTGAGGTCTATTGACATTATTCTAAATTGCACTGTTAGGAGAACATTAAGTTTTTCATTTCACACTTTCTGAGTCTTAAGCACCATTGCTGTATGGGGAAATCAGTCATTTTCTGAGGATTCATGTGCAGATTTGTGCCAATCAGAATTGGCTATAATTATGCCAATGCTCTTCTTTCAAGGTAGTTCATTGAGGGCATAGAGAAAGGAAAGCAAAAGGAGAATCAGCCTCTGTAAGTGTTCTGTGTAAATTCACAAACCATAAAGGTACAAGTAATTTCATAGCACAATGGAAATCTCTTTGAATAGACTGCTATTGTTATAAACCACAGATACTGATACAGCCATCTGGGGATCACTTGATAGGGATGTAACAGTGAATCTGTGGGTACATTTATCTTTCTCAACTTTGCCTTGAGGCTATGGGCATAAGAAAACAGTCAATAACATCTTTCTATGATTAATTCCCTATGAAAATCACTAAGAATTTGAAATCACTGATTTTTATCACTGGCTTCTGGAGTAGCTGGAAAGTCATGAGAGATGTTCATTTGTCTGAGACCATTTATTTTAAGAAACAGCAATCCTTACAGCATGATACAGAATCAGAAATGAGAATAGCAGAGGGCAGGAACTCCACAAAACCAGGATGAGTGGCTGAGATATTAGAAGTGAAAAGTGTTTGTATTGATTTGTGCATGTAAAACAGTCCTGTGTCTGTGTTTTATCTCCCCTGCTTCCCAAGGTGCTCTTTCTTGAGGTCTCTGAAATGTGGTTATGGATCTGCTCTTATTTATTTTATTCTTACCCTAATTTTAGTCCAGAGTGCATTGTTGTTTTAAATCCTATCATCATAAAAAAATAAAATAAAACCAGGACACAATTATTTCCCTTTGAACATTCCTCTGCCTTTTCTCTTCTATTCAAAGAGCTCGCTATTGAATTTTTAAACACTAGCATTTTTATCTTCTCCAGCCCGACGTAGTCATTTTGGGAAATTTGTGTCCATAGAGGTATTTTCTGGTGGGGTTTGATTTGATTACTGCCTTTCTTTAACCTTAAAGGTACAAAAGAAAGTACTTAAAGCACCTAAGGGACTTTGGAAAGTAATAGCAAACAAAAGTTCAAGATGGGTCAAGTCTCACAAAGGAAAATTAAATGCATTATTCTCACACAACACGATTAGCAAATCAACCATAAACCCAGCCACTATTTCTTCTTTTTATTCTAATGAGTTTAGTGTGTAATAATGATGGTACAGGCTTCATCAGAATTCTGCCAGTGAAGGGGAATTTGCAAACTCTGTTTGCAAATGAGATGTGCTCCATAAACCATAGTCATCCATCATAGAGAAGTAGCTTGTGCCTGATAAAATGCTGTTTGGGCTGAGTCAATCAAATGAGCATTACTAGAGCTTGGTATTACACTGTCCTTTAGGTGATAGAGAAGGGATATAATGCAGTTATGGAATGTGATTTTTTTATGCCTCTGTCCCTTTTGGAAGACTAAACTCTATTCTAACGTGAATACCTCAGAGTGACATTCATAATCTATGTCATAAAAAGAAATCTCCTATTTCTTATCTGTCAAGAGCGGTTAGAACCATGTAGAGTTTTCATGATATAGCTAACACCACAAAGAAATGATCCTTTAGCTAAAATTACAGCTTGTAGTTGTTCCTTATTAATGAAAGGTAGGCTGAACCCTTGTGTTAACTAAATGAAGACCGACAAAGAATGTAACTTTTAATGTCTTTTGGTCGTGATTAAAGATTGTAATCATAGCAACAGGATTTTGAGCTGATAGGTCATTTAGATACCATCTGATTTAGTGGTTTTCTTACTCTTATTTAGTATTGGAGCCTGTTTTTCAACCAATTATAAGGTACCGGTTATACCAAATTGGAGTTTTTATTTAAAGAGAGGCAATGGGTCTTCTCAGCCTTCCTTAGCTTGCCTCACTAACACTCCTGGATGGGCATATCTGAGACTTTGAAACAGGGGTATAGCTTATTTTTCTAATATTTAAAGCTTGAGAAAATAATGGACAAAAATATTAGTAGATCTGAATAAGGCTGCAGAACTTACTGATTACAATGTAAATGTAAAGATCCAGAAGTCCTTACTCTGCAAAGGATGCTTTCCCCACTGTGCAGGGCTCCTCCATTACATTGTTCTACATCAGGGGTCAAAGCGCCAACACCTGCCGGGCAGTCATCAGGAGTAAGGCAGGTGGTGAACGGAGAGGCGCACACCCCTGCATTGAGAGAACAGCTGGTGCGTGGTTACAGGTGATGCTTGTCATGCATGAGGAAACTAGAACTCAGGATTCCTTCCTTTCTTTTTTTTGTTCCAGCAGAAGTTGGAAAATCAGAACTTTGGTATAAAAATTATAATTTAGTACTTCAGTGATAATAAACTACTATGCTGATAAAACAGAACACATACAAGACAAATTCAGCCAACACCACAGGGCAGTATAAATACCGAGCCTGAGTTCAATGTTTAGATGTTGAGTTATAAGGAACACTAAAAATTGAAACATCCCATGATTAGATCCATAGGGTATGCCCAGTAACTACACGCTATTGAGGGCTAACAAGTCCTCAGTAATTTTTTCCATGTATCTTGAGGATCCCCTGAACACCAAGCTCTGCCGTGTGAAAAGATCATACTCTCAGACCTTCAAGGGCTCGGAATCTATTGAAGAGAGACAAGAATACAAGAAATATTTGCAAGAAGATGAAAGGAGCTAAAATAGAGGTGAAGCTATGGTGTTGGGGAACTTCCAATGGCAGCAAAAAAGATTTGCCTAACTGCTCAGAAAAGACATTTCCTTGGGGAGTTGTGAAGAATGCATGAGAGTTTGTCAGACGGGAGAAAGAGGACATTCTAGGCAGAAAGAACAACATGCATACAAGAAAGGAGTTGAGGAAAAATCATGTCTTGATCAAGGAACTGCAAGTAATTTGGCCTGGCTACAGAACATGGAGGGTGGAGGGAAGGAAGGAAAGGGAGATGTGGCTGGAAATATAGACAAAGCTAGTCCATGAAATATTTCAAATTTGTGCTAAGGACTTAGAACTTTATTGTGGAGCTGCTGAGATGACATTTAAAGATTGTAAAATGGGTGAAGACATCACATTTTTATTCTTGAATTATGATTCAGATGATATATATGAATTGGGAGGGGTGAAGACCAGAGAAAGAGGGACCAGTTATTGAGATATTCCAGGTTACCATTGATGAGGGCTATAAAGGCAGTGAGATTGGAAGAAGGGAGGAGACAAATTTGAGGTAGTAGAGTTCACAGATCTGACTGCTGATTGGCTGAGAGAGAGGAAGAGGAAAGTATTGAGGAGGACAGATGCCCAGGTGTGTGGCTTGGCAGCCTGGACTGACTGTGGCCCACTTAACCAAGGGTGAGACCAAGGAGGTAGAAGATTCTGCCTTCAGCTTGGAAGGGCTGCAGAGCGTGGCTTTGTGCCCCAAGTCTGGGAGGGTCCTCAGAGTACCTCAGTGTATCCAGTCCTGGCCTGAGGAATTCACCACTAAAATGAAGTGTTTCCCCAATTTCTTTCAACACATTCCAAATGGAAATTAAAATATGACTTTGAAAATCCAAACATCTTTATGTGAGTGAAAAAAAATACTAACATTATTAGAAATAACCCAGTCATTGGAAGACTTCTATGCGAAGAAGCTTAAAATAACTGAATTTTTTTTTTAGCATAACGCATTTTACTGTTAAACAATAGCAAAGTCAATAAATGCCCACCAAACATGACCAATAGTATTTCTCAGCTGGTTTAATGAGCACTGAGCTACAAGGTCAAGACAAAAGCAAACAAGAATCTCTTTCTCTTTTCAAGAATACAAATTTAACATGTTTGGCATTTTATTTTGCATTTGAATGTGGGTAGCTGACTTTAGTTTATAGCAGGAAGAAAAGGTTAAAAGATTTTTTTTTTCTTCTGCCCTGGCCTACTATAGTATTAAACCACCTTCTCCTGTGGTCTGTTGTTTTGAAATCTAATCTTTTCCTTTTCTAAAGTGTTTTGAGTAATCACCTCAAAAACTCATCGAAACGCTTTAGCTAGACTGCTCAACTCAGTGGTGGAGTGATCTGAGAGAGAGCAATTGACTACCTGCATTTTCAAATTAAAACAAATCCAAACCTTAAGTATAGTGAAGAGCATACACAGCTGTTCTGGTCAGCAACTCAGCAATTACAGACACAGTGGATCCCTGTATAATTCACAAATAATATGCTTCAGTGAGGTCAGTGGGTATGTTATAGACAAGCTACTCATCTTTTCAATTTACAAAAGCAAAGCTTTTTCTTAACACGTTAGTGGGGGGAGACATGCGAGGTGAAACAAACACAGGAGCTATAATGCCCTTATCGGTAATAAGGACATTATCAAGGGGAAAAAAGGAGAGACTGAGAGAGAGAGAGAGAGAGAGAGAAGAAAAAAGCAACCTGATAATTTCTAGTGCAATCCCTAAATAATAATTCCTTTCAAGAGAATTTATGGCTCTTGATAACTAGCAAGTCATAGAACACTCATTCTACATAAAAATAATAACAACTAATACTAATAATAACAATTTCTAATGAATGCAGAGGTTACTGCAGCCTCTGATTTAAAATGTAGGTTTTGGAACAGCAGGAATATTACCGTTGAAATTCGATTTTCCAGGAGGATTATCCATAAAGAATCCTGCAGTTGCACTTTATTTATCTCTCTCTTCATAGCATTATTATGCAGACAGGGACACTGAGAAAAACACTGTAACAAAATTTAACAGACTGCATAATTCTTTATAAATACAACCACTTTATATATTCACATATATTGTGTGCTCTTCAAATGCAAATTTTAAATGTTGTTTATCTGTTAGTTCTCTGCTTGTGTCTCTGCATGTAGTCTCTCCTTAAGGTAATAATATATTCAGATGTTCAGTTCCTCTAACACAGGAATGGATTTTGAATATGTGAGTTGGGGATTTTTCAATGAAACAAAATGACAAAAGAACTCCAGAAAAACTAATGCTTTCCTTGGAAATTAATTAGGATTCATAGTAGCCTTCAAATGCACATCCCAAACTCTTGATTTTCTAGGAACTGGCCACTGGTTGGGGAGTCTATCAGTGCTGGTCTGCTGGGGGAAGGTAGTGGCTAACAGATGCTAACTCTCAAATCTCCTACATTCAAAGGATATAGAAACCACAACCTGCAAAGTTTTCAGCCCTTTTTGTAATTTCAACATCTCTTTCATCTCTGCACAACAGTCTTGGTGTTCATTTCAACCTGGATTAATAAAGAAAAATGATAATAAATTTTGTAGAATGTTTGAAACTGTATACTGCTTATCAAGACCATGTAATCCTCCACGTCTCAAATGCTGAGCAAACCAGGAATGCTGACAGAGGTATCACCATCTTCTTTTCCTGACTTCAGTAACTCCATCAACACAAGCTACCTCTCCAGATCCTATCAGGTCCTTCATTGGCTGTGGTCTTATATTGCATTGACCCTTCTATATAAATGCATCCAAAAGGCCACTTTTCTTGTTTTGCAGATAATCCTAAGGAAAACTTTCTGTAGGGTTTCATTATGTCAGTGTGAAGCTCTCAGTCTACTCTGTGTCTGGGTGATTTGCATTCAGGTGTCATTGGTAATCTCATCTGGCATTCTCCTTCTAGCCCCTGCCTTCTGGTATTGATGCTATTGTGACGATTTGCATATGGGTGGCACAGAATCATCCTCATCTTTGCATACTGCTGCAATCGAGATGAGTGCTGGATCAAACTCACCAGACCCCCTGAGGTTCCTGATCCCCTTAGCAATTCATTTTGAGGTGAGTTGAGTAGAACCTTGTCTCCAATTTTAAATCTTGGGATTATATTAGATTCGGCATAATGCCTAGAGAGACATTTGAATTCAATTGATTGATTTTTGTGTTATATTCTCAGGAGCACTGTTTGCCAGTTTCCATCGTCAATGCTATCTGGATAGTTCTGAGAGTTACACTGCTCTGCAGTAATCCCCTCAGAACAATTTTGAAACAATTCTCTTCTCCATATTCTTAAAAGGATCTCAAAGACTTCAATCCTCTTGTGAGAACACAATTATTTCTTAAAGATGGAAGACACAAAGGACACTTTAGTTTCAAAGGAAAAAAATATGGGACTTTCATAATAGAGATAACCCTCAATCTTAGTCCGTAATATTCTCACTCTGCTAACCTGTTGATATTGTTGTCAAACAATATCTTCAACGAATAGCCAGTGATAAAAGTCATGAGGGATCAGAGAGGTGCACTGTGGCATTTGCCTTCAAGAAATCTTCATCATAGTTGGAAAGACTGGATGTAAAATTTAAAAGAGTTCTATAAAGACAAGGGAGCATGTGTTAAACTGTCAACAGTACAGTGTCAGACAGTGGTTGCTATGCAAGTGGAGAAGCAAAGGACAGTGGCCTAGGTGGTTAGGTCAGGCTTCACAGAGGGGGTGCTACTCACTAGGATGCCCAAGGACAGGCTGGCTCAAATTCATCAGAATGGAGGTACTGGAGTGCGGGAAATGGTGCAATGCTCTGGTCCACCCTTGAAGGTAGAGTAATGCTTTGTTGGCTGCATAGAAAGTATACTGTTTTATATTGAGTAAGATGGTCATGAAAGGAAGTAGTGGTAGATAAGGCGATGGAGAATTTTTAATAACTGGCTAAGAATTCTGAATTATTTTCAAGGGAAATTGAGCCATTGAAAACATTTGAAGACTTTTGAGAAGGGAAGTTTTTCTGAGATTTATCTGCTCAAAAGTGATTGAAATGGCTAAGTTGGTGGGTGCTAGTGGGTGGGGGAGAGGCAGACGGGAAGATGCCTTTCATTAGAGTTCAGTGTCTTTCGTTGGAGATAGTGAGATCCTGAGTGTTCAGATCAGAATGGTAGCACTTAGAAAAGCACAGACATAATGCATATGCAGTTTCTACTTGGTGGAGACCCAGGTCATTCTGAATGTGTAACTCTCTTTGCTTTTGCCTTTTTAACTAATGTCCCAGCCGCTTAGCCTAGTTGTCCGCCATGGCTTACCACATGTATTGAAAAGAATTTGGAAAATAGTTTCATGGGGTGTAAAATGGAGAAACGAGCACTTGCTAGTTTCTTTCCTTAGAATAATAGTCTTAATTTCAATGGAGCCCTTTTGAGAATAAGACAAAAGCTATGGAATCTCTCCTAGAAAAAAAACACACATTTATAAACAAGATTGTGCATACAGTGTCAGAAGTTTGCAGACACCCTGAAACACATTCATGGATACTAACTTAAGAGTCCTTAGAGCAATGTTTGGTCCTTAATGATTTAGTGCAGGAAAATTCTGAGCTGCAGTTACAGTAGGTCTAGGTAGAAGTGAGAGCACAATAGTGTTTACTCATTCAGAGGGAAGAAAAATAGCAATGAAATGATGATACTTGGGCTGGCAGAGCTTTAAAGGAGGAGCAGTTGGGAATGAGCTTTTCTATTCCACTTAGAGCCTTGCGACTCTGTACTCTGATAAATGCACCATATTAAGATGAATGACAAGTATTTAACTGAAGGGTTAATTCAAACTATTATGGAAGACAGAACAATTTCAGAAACAAGCCTGTCTCAAACAGATGCTTAAACATTTTAATAGAATAGAACTGCCTTCAATCCATGCAATTTTACTAAGTGATTTTTCAGGAGTGCTGGCCAAAAGCCGCATCATTTCATCATTTTTGTGGTAAGATAGGAAGTAACCAAAGTTTGATTAATCTTGCTTTTATGGATGGAAGAGAGGATAAAAGGTTGGTCAGGGAATAATTGCTGCTTTCATTAATAATTTGGTTGGAAGTCCTTTGTATTCATACTTTTCCAACTTATTCAGCACATGCTTATTGAGCATCTACTATGAACCAGACACTGACCTATAGATGAAATGACATCTACCTGGTTTGCTTTGGGAAGGTCCAAACTTATGGCTATTGACCCAGTGTAACTATTCTCAATGCCACTTTCATTCTCAAAAGTGTCCTGTTTTGGACAATAAATTATGTGTTCACTCTAGTTTTAGACTGGTTGGGAAAGTGTTACCTGAGGGAAAACATATTTAGCCCGGCCAAACCTTTCCTACTGGGTTGTCCAGACTACACTGTGATTACCTGTAGTATTTTGAACACAATGTAAGCCTCATGAAGACAGAACCTTGTCTGTTTTGTCTGTTTTGTTCACCGACACATCTGCTGAGTGAAGCTTATTGTTGGAACATAGTAGGTACTCAAAAAGTGTTATGAATGAGTGAACCATCTGAAATGCTTTCAGCATTTGAGAAAATTGCTGCCACTATAGTTATCCAAAGGAGTAAGAACAAATTTGCCCTGCAGAGTAGGTTTAATATGAAGAGCATTAGCATCAAAAAAATTTAATAGTTCAAGGAAATTATTTTATCTGATTTTATATTAAAATACAATTTGACTATGCTTATTTTGCTTTTGAAATCAATTTTTAAGTAAATAAAATGTACAGGTGTTAAAACGTTTGCCTTGGTTATTAAAGCTTGGATGGGCATCTATTGTTGAAATAACCATGCTGAACATCAGAATTTCGCTGTGGGGATGTTGTGAGACAGGGATTAAATACCCATGACTAAAGGAATTGCTGAGCAGCTTCTTAGAACAGCGCCAGGCCCAAAGTCTGTCTTTCTTCCCTTCCTTCTTTCCATTTTCAGGATTTTACTGTATATAGATATTATATTTTGAGGAGGTGACCTAGGGTATATGAGCCGTGTTCTTATTTTACGCAGAAATCCATCAAGCTTGGTTATCTTGTTTCCCAGCCTCCAAAAGATTCGAAGCAGAAAGTTACAAAGAAAGCTGTTAGAGTCAAACAGATTTATGGTAATGGGAGAGATTGAAAAACCACAAAAAAAGAGGCTAGGGATTGAAAAAACATCATTTCTGAAGCCATTGGGAAAGAGATAAAGAGCCTTGTACGCCCAGCAGCCCAGAAAGCCTCCTATGTTATACCAGCTCACAGCGGTTGTCAGTAATGATGGCCCCAGGCATTCAAGAAAAGGTTAAAGTAGGTTTATTGTGCTCTGTTCAATAAGAGGACATAGTTTATAATCCATTTCAGTGAAGCTGGTGTTTTATTTGGGCCCTTTTGGTTGCAAGTAATAGGAGGACCTAAATACATCCTAAGAGAAAAGTGTGTGTGTGTGTGTGTGTGTGTGTGTGTATACCTAGGGACTAGAAATAGCACATAAAAAAAAGTAAAAATGATCAGAAACTGAGTCAACCCTTAGAGTTGGCTGCCATTTTTTTTTTTTTATAGGATCCTGGTGTCATTTTTTGTGAGATATCTGTTTCTTCCTGAGTCTGATCTCTTGTCATTTTGGCTGGCTATCACCTCTTTGGGCTCTTCTTTTGAGGTCCTCTTCCAGTTTGAACTTCTGCTTCTGTCTTCTTCGGTCTGGATGTTTCTGATAAAATTCCAAGAGAGATAATGTGATTTTTCCAGCTCATCTGTTCACACTGGCAATGTTGTGGTTTGCTGATTATCCTGTTTTACCTGCCCTGAATCCATTGCCTGTTTCTGCTCCAGTTTGCAGATAGAGGGAGTGAGTGGATTTGGTTATCTGGTCTGATTCTGATAATCTCCTAAGCAGAAAATACAGACAAGCTGGTTTCACTAGGACTCGACTGAAGACATTGCAGATACCTAAACAAATCCAGAACTGGATATCTATTTAAAAATTTTGTGATTTAGCACAATGAGGTTCTCAGTTATCTATAAAATTTGCCTTAGGTCGTAATACATTCCATTAGTACTCTACAAATAAAACCCTACTATACATATACTTCAGGTGAATTCAGAGTTCTAATAAAATATTAATAATTATATGTCTTTTTACCCCACTAAATATTCTTTTTTCCCCTGAGTATTCCAAAAGAACTTCTGCATTCTTCCCCTCCTGTATTACTCACCCATAAGCATATTTCCAGTATCATCTGGCATCCTGGAGGGGTAGATGTGATTGACCCATAGTCTTCATCATTTTGTCCTCTTTTCCTAATGACCCACCCAGACTCAGCCAAACAGGGGCAGATGCTTTTACATCTAGAGGAGGGTCACTGTTCCCCGAATTGGTCAATGTGAATTGTCAAAATTTCCAGTCCTGGGTTTTGCAATAAGTGCTTGGAACAGTGATTCATGTCACAACACAGCGTATGCAGGGAATTATACTAGTGGACTGGTATCCTACCACTCAACTCACCTGTCATCCTTCACAGCACATTGTTATGATGCAGTACATGCTCTAGAAGTTCTAACTTAGAGCACCAGCAAAGCTGGGGCAGGGAAACAAAGAGTTAACTTAAAAAAAAGTATTTCATCTAAAACTCCAAAAGTCATCATATGGAGATACTGGAATTTTGGTTTCGACATACATGTGGAGGTAGGGTAGGGATGCAGGGTACTATCATCTTTTTACTCCTTGGGAACATTTAGTTCTTAGCCAACATTCATTGGGTTGTGCCAAGTACTGTTTTCAACACCTCAAATATATAATATTTGCTAATTTTGATTTTTGCAACAAACCCTATGGAATAGAAACAAATAACTCCATTTACCGTTGAGGAAACACTGGCACATACAGAGTAAATAGTTGCACAGTATCGCAGCACTACTAAGTAGAGAAGCTGGGATTTCAATCCAGTCATGCTTAACCATCCCCCTAAAGGTTCTGATTTGTGCCTGAGTCTTGCTATAACACAGGGAACGAAAGGCCACTGGCCGGGTGTGATTCAGTTGAAGTCACTGAGTCCTCGTCAAGCTTTCTCATGTTATACATGTGGAAACCATTCCCCCTAGGGATGAAGATTTGTGCTTCAGATCATGTAGCTGGCTAGTGACAGAATCAGATCTGGGTGGGACGAAAAAGAGAGGGGAAGAATTCTTGAACATGGCAGTAAGTCTTGAATAATGACATAAAGGCTCAGAAGCAGGATGGTTCTCTGATGCCTTTGAGTGATCAGGGAGGATGAGAAGAATGAAAGGTTTGTAGCCAAGAGAGCTCAGGTGAAATGTGAGAAAATAAATTCATTGAAACACAGTGATAAAGCTTTCTGTATTTGAAAACAAAATAAAAAATAAATTAAATTAAATTAGAATTATGTCTACATCCGTGTTAGTAATCTAAGCTTTAAAAATCAAAACGAGCATAAGAATCGTGGCAGCACTTAATGACTTAATAAAGGAATTTTAACTCTACCATATACATTAAATTCATAATATATAGGTAAAAGCTAATGCTACAAGAAGAAAGTAGGATGAATAAAACATAGTGAAACACACTTGGAAACAATTGCACTAATGCAAAGTGAATGATGTGAATAGTCTAGTGGTATTTTTAGTTCATACAGGAATGGTAAGCCATGGCGCTCTGACTAATAACAGCCACCTTGCCATTAAGATAGAAGTTGAAGACAATAAACTATAGAAATGTTTTTTGCTTTCTTCGTGGGGATTGGAAATATTATGGTAAGTAAGAGTTAATGTCAAGGTCCTTAAAAATGTTAGAAATGAAATTAAAATGTCACCTTCAAAGCTAAATGTTTGTTAATGCTTCCACTGAAAGGCATACAGAAGAATCAATAGCATACTCATAAAGCATAAAAGTAATTACCAATAAATGCAAGTAATAACACTACAAATAAAAGTATTTTAGACAAGGTGAGGGTCAAGCTTCCTATTTTATGTTAATACAGTAAGTTGATGAACTGTATAGTGACCACAGTCATAGAAGTAGAATTAATTTCACAATGTAATTATTTCTTCTAGTGATCATACAAAAAAAAAATGTAGCTCATAACAGAATTGGGGAGAAAAACTTGTCTCAGTGCCAGTATATTCTCTGAATTAATTTACTTCATGGTGGAATATACTATACCTAGACACTTTGCTTCACTTGACTAAGTTATCCCCAGGTGTTTTGTGAGCACTAAGTCATATGTCTTCTCATTGAGTGAAAGTGGATTTTAATTTTTACTTTCATGGGCTCCAAAGTATCAAGCTATCAGGAACACAATTTTTTGTAAAACATACTGAGGTTGTTGTAGAGCTCTTTTGCTCCAAAATATGGTACGTGTGAAAAAAGTACTAGCAAAAAAAAAAAAAAAAATCCAGAAATTTCTTCATGTATATATTTTTAAAATTTAAAGCTGAATTTCTAAGAAGCCTTATTCTTCCTGCTGAAGCAGTCGTAGCTAGAAAGGGAACTGTTACATGGACATATCATGTTTGAAGCCTACTTCCTGACCCCAAAATAAAGAAGGACTTCGAATATTTAAGCATGGATGATTAATTCATTTCTGATGTTTGATTCAGTGACATGAGAATGAAGGATTTCTAGTGACCCGTTCTGTAATTCTAATTCTCTTTCAAGATGTAACAAGTAACTTCATTTCTGGGAGCACCAATGCTTCTGTAGTTGACCTGTCCATGTTCTGGGGTCATGTTCCTCAAGGATGAGAACAGGTTCAGGATGAACTTAGGTTATTAGATGAGAGGAAAGATAAACCAGTTTATCAAGATAGCCACCAAGCAAGACGTTAGAGGGGGAAAAAAACTTATATATTAAATTCAGTCACTATTTAGCAACACTTTAAATCCAGTTGCTGTAGTTTCTCAGAATAATGGGGGATTGAAGGTATAGAATGAAGGTGGAATCCATTCCTGAGACATTAAGATTTTGTGTAGTCTACAAGCTACTGGCCATTTTATTCAGTTACTTTGGTCTGCAGAATGCATGCTTAATTAATAAAGCCAGGCCATAATCATTTATCTTGTAATGAAAACCTTTTATGGATAGCCACTAATGAAGATCAGACTTTGCCTTTCCAATTGCACCCATCGAGTGGTGCAGGAGCATGATGATTGAGGGACGAGTAGATGCTGTGTGCTACATCATTTGGAATTGTCATTAAACATCCACATATCAATTATGTCACACCAAGGTTTATTAATGATGTACTTATCAAATATTCATTGTATGGCACTAACATTTAAAGAATGTGTTCTACTGAGCCTAATGGATCTGTGCTTTGACTGCCTGGGTTATTTAGTGAATTAATTCCAGAGAACAATTTGAAATACTGAAATCTGAGCTGATATGTCATGTTCTACAAGAGCTTAGCTGCTCTTTTTATTTGGGGATAGTTACATGTTTTGTTGATGGGAGGTGGTGAGTGTGCTGTGACAGGGAGAGAGTGGCCTTGTCCACGCACACACAGGCACCAACGCATGCAATGCACGCATAGTAAGGGTCCTCAAAGTAGTCATCATGGTCATTTATTTCAAAATGCTAGTTTTCTGTTTATATTTAGTCTTGTCATTACAATTGCCTGAGATGATTCAAATCAATCAGGGTCTCTGTGCAAGTTGTACTGATGTTCTGCAAGCTTGTCCTGCTGGGTCTTTACTCCTGAGATGTAAAACAGAATCGCCACCCTCTGTTCCTGGCTCTTTGCTGAAAACGGATTTCTGGTTTATATTAATTTAAATATATTGTAGGTGTCCACTTATAAAAATAATATTTGTCTAAGGATAAAGCTTCAAATATTTCTGGAGATTTTATCCTTAGGACTCAGGTTTCAGATTTAGGTGGCTGATCTATTACATTCCAGCAGTAATGGAAAATTAATGAAAAACTATATTAATTTTATAATAATACTAATTATTCTTGCTGTTATTATTATCATTGTACCTTCAAGTAATAAATAGATATTATACTTCATTTGTCATCATTCATCACAAATAAGTACCCAGGTATATGTTAATAAATATTGCAAATTTCCTGTTGCTTTCATGTGAAATAGGTGAGTGCATTGTTGTCTAGGATAGTAATGATGGAGAGTATACTTTTTCCCCAGCCCTCACTGAAGATATAGTAAAGGTTACTTGAAAGCCAGATATTTTAATGATAATTTTGTTAGTGTACCAATTTTATTATATTAACATGTTAGATGAAATGTTTATACAATACAGTTTAAATAAATCGAATGACATTCAGGTTGAAAAATAAATCATGCTTTTCTATTTCATTTTTTAATGGACCCAATGTATTACATGGTTTTGAACTTATCTATTGTTTGAAGATATAAATATTTAAGCAGATGAGAGGATATTAAGGACAAATACGTTATAGCTGGCAGTGGCATTTTGAATGATACATAGAATACCTGTGGATAGATTTCATAGAATCATAGACCTTAACTTGACTTAGGAGCTATCTGGTCTGATCCCTTGTTGTACAGGTAACCTGCTTCAGAAAGTACAAGTGACCAGCTGCCACTGGCAAAGCTGGAAACAGAAACCTTCTTTTCTAACGCTGAGTCTGAGGCCTTTCTGATATACCACAATACTTCCAATACTACTAAGTGTATTTTTTCCAGAGAGAATTTATCTAGCATTTTCATTTTTCAGACTTTTTTTTTAAAAGTAGAATTTCCATTCCGATTTGTATTGAAGTGAATAGAATCCCAATTATACTGCACTTTATGGAAATGCACACACGAAGAGCTTTTTGTACTAGCTTTTCATTTCTGGTTCTCTTTGTCACAAAAGGCTCTTCACTTCTGTAGTTGAAATCATTTGTAATTACGAATTATGCTTTTTAAAAATTCATCAATGAAATCTTTGATTTAAAAATGAGGTGCTAGAATAAAGGCAGAGGAGGAAAGACTGGAATTTAATGCAATGTGGTAGAGAAATAAAGAAATTACCAAGGAGAGGCATCTCACCTAGAGTGGTGTCTCTTATATAAGGTGGCAGGAAAATGAAGGTAACACATTCAGTCATATTTTGGAATTTGTTAAGTTAATGTGTAAGTTGATGTACGAGTATACAGAAAATATCTTTATGCCACATATTAAACTATCATATGTTAAATATATCTGCTATGCAAAATCTGGAGATGATGGGCAGAGGTGATCACCAACACAGGGACAGAAGACACACATTTTTAAATATTCAAACTTCTTTTGTTATTTTTTATTGTTGCTGTCTTTAATTCTAACTTATTATATAGGGATTTTACTTCATTATTATAAATGTGCCCATATCTGTTAATAACATCTTTAAAGTATACATTAATAAAAACAGTCAAAGAAAGAGGACTACATTAAACATATACTTAAGGTGGTGAGAGTGAAAAGAAAATGAACGAATATTTTTAAGTGTGGGATTTTGGTAAATTTATTTCCTTATTCAAAATCTTCAACTAATTACAGCTCATAAATATACATGAAAGACACTAGGTTGGTGACCACGGCTCAGTAAAAAGGCTGGAGGATCATGGAAGAAACTGCTGGCAGGACAGGGCGATGGTGGGGGTGTCCGTATTTCATCAGCTCAGAAGTAAATATGATCATGCACGCTTATTTAATATTGTATTATTATTTAAGTTCCCAGTGACCTGCCACTAGGAAATCCAAGCTATCATCTCAAAGATCTTGCCCACCTCCGCAGTCTCAATTGGTTAAAAAACAAAAAACAATAACACAAAAAACAGAAATAATGCTAACCAAAGCGGGTCTGTCTTTAGCTCCAAAAGCTAATTTCTGAGAGTTTTGGAGTCTGATTTGTTCACTCCTGCTTTAGCTTTGGATGCTGCCACATGGCGTCACTGATTAAGTCCTGCATTGTCACACAGAAACCTATCCTTGCTGTCCTTGGTGGTTCAGATCTTGGCCAAGCCTTGGTCCCCTCCCCAACAAATCCAAGGTTTCATTATGCTTCACACCCCGCATCAGCTGAGATTCCCCGCTCTAGTCACATGTTGCAGCGGCTGCTCCTGGGACATCCCCTGACAGCAGATTCTGCCGTGATCCTCCAGCCTTTTTATTGAGCCAGAGTCACCAATCCAGTGTCTTTCATTTATATTATATCAAGAGATTCATTGACCTTCCCTGGCCATGTGTCTTGGTGAGGGGTGCTGTGTGCACTATTCTGTGTTATAGATCTTAGGCAGCAGAGATTGAATTTCCTTCTTCCCACAACCCTTAGGATTCTTTATCCAAATAGAGCCTCTTATTCCTTGTGAACAATCTGAAATACCAGAGAAATAGAGAATGTGAGATCGCTTCTTATGCCCTTTTCCTTTCCCTACCAGTCTCCTACTCCTAACAAGGGGTCTCTTGCTGACCAAAATTCACATAATTTAATAATAAAGCACCAGTGATTCACTTAGAATAAAGAAAATATGCTTCAATGAAACATCTCTGTTCTATTCCTTGATCTAGAAGATGCTGGCATAAAACTTTAAATCACCTCTCAGTATTTAATCTCTGTTATAGCAGGTATTGTGTTACATACAGTTTTTCAAAATGTCCACTTTTAAGAAACTGAGAATATTTTAGATTTAGATTAGCCTAGTATGCACTTATTTCCAAAAGGGAGAGGGAGTGTTAAAAAATAAAAACAGTCAATTGTCTCTTTTATTTTTGGTTTTGGCTAGAATAATTGTGTTGTTTGAGTCTTAAAAATGAAAAGGGAAGTTAAGACCTAACCTTTTCTGCTGTGTTGAGCCATGTGATCTGTGCACTGATAAATGTGGTTTACCTCTCAACCTTGAAGCAACCCATATATTAATCCTAATCTTTTCTTACTCTGTGGTTATAAAAGATTCATAATATCAAAACCTTACATCAGCCTCTACCCACAGAATTGTAAGATCACTTGCACATCATCAACTTACCCCTTGTACTAGATTGTTCTTATCCACACACACAGCCTACTGATATTTTTCTATGGTGATGAAATCCAACTTTATCCTCTTTAGATCCTGCTTCCTGCTCTAGATATTGGTTCATTTCTGTGTTCCTCTGTACATCACAACCTTTTAAAGTTGTTTGTATTGTTTCTAACTCCTCTCCTTTGATTTTTTTTCTCAAATTGATGTCAGTTAGGCTTTTGCTCTATTCTTTGCACCAAAACTGCTCTTCATAAGGTCTCCAATGACTTCCGTATGGCTAAATTCAATGCTCCATTCTTGTGCTTTCAGGTGACCTCTCCATAGCATTTAATGCAGTGAATCACCCCTTTCTTTTTTTTTCTTTTTTTTTTATTTCAACATATTATGGGGGTACAAATGTTTAGGTTATGTATGTTGCCCTTGCTCCCCGCTCCCCCACAAGTCCGAATTTCAAATATGTCCATTCTTCTGGTGGTGAGCATTGCACTCTTTGTGTATGCATATACCTGTCCCCTCCTCCCCCCTCCCTCCTCCCCCCTGCCCAACATCCAATAGATGTTATTCTTATATGTGCACTTATGTGTTGATCAGTTAATACCAATTTGATGGTGATACTTTCTTCACTTGGCTTCTAGGATTCCAAACCCTTCTGGTCCTCTTCCTTCCACACTGGTGGTAACAATGGGGACGTGTATTCTGAGAAGTGCACCAGTAGGAGCTTTTGTCATCTGTGAACATCACAGTGTGTTCTTACACAAACTTGGATGTTCTGGCCTGCTGCACACCTATGCGATGTGGTATGGCCCATTGCTCCTAGGCTATAAACCTGTAGGGCATGCTACTGTACTGAAGAGTACAGGCAGTTGTAACACAATGGTAACTATTTGTATATCTAAACTTAGAAAAGGTGCAGTAAAATATGGTATAAAAGATAAAAAATGGTACACCTGTATAGGATATCTACCAAGAATGGAGCTTACAAGATTGGATGTTGCTATGGATCAGTCAATGAGTGAATAGTGAGTGAATACGAAGGCCTAGGACAATACTGTATGCTACTATAGACTTTATAAAAACTGTACGCTTAAGATACACCAAATGTATAAAAAAAATTCTTTCTGCAATAATAAATGAATCTTAGACTACTGTAATGTTTTTACTTTATAAACTTTTTATCTTTCTAACTTTTTGACTCTTTTGTAGTAATACTTAGCTTAAAACACAAAGACATTATACAGCTGTACAAAATATTTCCTTTCTTTTTATCCTATTCTATAAGCTTTTTTCTATGTTTTGAATTTATTTATGTATTTATTTATTTTTGCTTTCTAAACTCTTTTGTTAAAAACTAAAACACAAAGTCACACGTTAGCCTAAGTCGGCACAGGGTCAGAATCATCAATCAATCTTCCACCTCCACATCTTGTCCCACTGGAAGGTCTTCAGGGACAATAACACCTATGGTTCTGTTATCTCCTATGGCAACAATGCCTTCTTTTGGAGTGCCTCCTGATGGACCGGCTGTTTTACATTTAACTTTTGTTTTTAATATAAGTAGAATTCTAAAATAATAACAAGTGTAGTATAGTAAATACATAAATCATGAATGTAGTTGTTTATTATTATTATCAAGTATTATGCACTGTACATAATTGTATGTGCTATACTTTTATACCACTGGCAGTGCAGTAGGTTTGCTTACATCAGCATCACCACAAACACATGAGTAATGCATTATGCTATGATCTTAGGAGGACTACAACATCACTAGGTGATGGAAATTTTACAGTTTTATTATAATCCTAGGGAACCACCAGTGTATATGCTGTGTGTGGTTGACTGAAACACTGTTATATGGTGCATGACTTTGTCTCAGGACTCAGCCTTGGACCTATTCTCTAGCCAAATTTACTCTTTTGGTGAGCTCATGCAATATCGTGTCTTTAAGTATGCATAAGATGCCCCTATTTTTATTTCCAACTCAGATCTCTCTTCTGAACTATAAACTCTTTTTACCAACTGTACACCTGCATGTCTAATAGACACATCAAACTACATCTGTCCAAAATTGAACATCTGATCTTCTTGTTTCCTCAAACTGTTCTTTCTACATTCTTCTCTGATTTAGTGGAAACTCAATCCTTTCCAATGGCTTAGGCCAACACATTGGTGTCATTCTTGATTCTTGTTTTTTTCACACCCCATATCTGATCCATCAGTAAATCCTACTGGCTCAATTTATACTCAGCATACAACTACTTATCACTACTTGTCCCACCCAGTCAGTGCCACCATTATCTTATTAGAATTATGGCAACAACCTCCTATCTTGTCTCTGAGCTTCTACCTTTGTCCCACTACAACACACACAACAGAGCAACCAGAGTTATCATGTTAACCTTTAGTGAGGTCCCATCATTTTCTTGTTCAAAACCTTCCAATGGCTTCCCATCTCAATCAGAGTAAACACCAAAGCCTTCCCAATGCCCTAAAGACGTCATACAATCTATGCCCCATTTTATCTCTGAGTCCAAATCCTGTAATTTTCATCCTAGCTTACTCGACTCCTGGCACTCTGGCCTCATTTCAACACCGGGCCTTTGCATTTACTTTCCTTTTTCCTGTAATGTACCTTTCCTTATATTGCCACACAGTGCACTTCCTCTCCTCTTTTAAGTCTTCCCTCAACTGTCACTTTCTCTCCAAGGCCATCCCTGGCCTCCCTGTTCAAACTACAGTCCTTTCCCCATATTTCTATCCTCCTTTCCTGATTTTTCTCTGTAGGACTTACCACCTAATACACTGTATGTTTGTTTATTTATTATTATTATTATTACCTATTACCTATTTCCCTCTACTACAATGTAAGTTCCATGATTATAGGGATTTGTGTTGGTTTTGTTACTTGACTCCTTCCAGGTGCCTGGAACAGTTGTTGGCATAGAATGAGCACCCCGAAATTATTTATTGAATGAATGAATGAATTATAGAAGTGTCTTCTCTATCTCAATCTCTCCTAGCCATTTCTGACAGTCCCTAATTATAGCCCTGCAGAAGGATCTGGGCTTCTTTTTCTTTTCTGCTACCTGGTAGTGGACCCATAGATTCTTAGGAAGCCCAGGTGAAGTCTGTCTACTGATAAGGCTGCCATATGCTTTTCTGTACATGTGCTCAGCTTACAGCAATCATAATCACAGCATACTCACAGTAATAGCTGTACTTACTGAGTGCCAATTCTGCTCTAGGTGCTATGTTAGCCTTTATATATGTAATCTGTGTTAATTAATCCTTACAACCCAGGAACAAAGGCAGTGAGGTTTGGTTCCCTGCTCATGTGATCCTTTTTTATTTTTGATTGTGACCTCATGAGTCCCATCTTCTTGGGTAGCTTCCAGTCTAAGACACAGTGGCCTTTCCTGGGGATGTTCTGAATTCTACCTTTCTCTGGTGCACTGGCCACCTCCCTGGAGTGGGTGATTGGGAGCAAAAAAAGGAGTATAAGAGAAAGATCAAGCTGGTTGAGGGGTCGATGTTTTGTTTAGGCACATACTATAATATGACAATTGTTTGCATATATCAAGAACACATTAAGAGTTAGGGACTGCACTAAGAACTATTAATGTATCTTATATTCAGATGCTATTACTCTCTCCATTTGAACAGTGAGAAAAATTGGTCCAAGGACTCACAGCTAGCTAATAAATACTGGGTCTAGGATTTAGACTCTGGTAATTTGAAATTAGAGCCCTTAATTATAATTACCACGGCCTTAGCTGGAGGTAACTTCAGGAAGATTAATTGGACCAGTATTTTTCCAGTGCACACTCTGCTCCAGGCACTGTACTAGGTCCTGAGGATATAACAAGAACAGAGGAAGGAGAGGTTCTTTCCCCGTTAAACCTGCAGTCTAGACCAGGTGGAAGATATTACATAATTGTAAGTAAAGATATAAATATTGGTCACCTAAATTTTTAAACGTTTAAGTATCTATAAATACGAATCATCTATAGCTTTTGGGATCTTAAACCTTTAGAAGAGTATCTTACCATCCTTCTGTGATTTAGTCTTTATCACTTCCCTGCAGAATAGGCCAATCAGGCTTGAATAGTAGATCCTCTTCTGTACTTGTGACTTTAATTTATATTAAATGATTAATAGTTCATTGGTAACTTTGTATTTTTTATGTGCATATGTTTGGCTTGCTTAATCATACTATATTATCAGCCTATTGAATGTAAGAATGTTCTATTAATTTTATTCCCTTATTCCCCTAAGATCCTTCTCTTCCATTCAAACACAATATTCTCAATATATGCTCGCTGAATTCATCCTAAGTAGAGAGACACTTTTTTATATATTTCTTTTGAATTGGAAGATGAAAGTGCCAGTGGGTAGAGTAATTTATCAAAAGCCATGTAGCTGGGCATGGAATCAGAACACCCAAACATCAGTGCTTAGGATCTAAAGTGCGTGGTTTGTTCCCTGAACCCTTAAGAAAAATATTCAGATGTCAGCAGCGAATAAATTTTAGTAGAAGAGGTGGAACTAAGCTCTCTGTGTAAAGAGTTGGGTTTTACAGAATTAGGCAGCCATATTCATTAGGAGCTAAAGATTGGTGAGTTGTCTACCAGATCTGCACAGAGAATGGAAAGCAACAGGAAGTGGTGGTATTTAATTTGTAATTATTTACTTTACATATTCAACAGGTGAAAGTGCAGATTCTCCAACATCAGCTCAGATCTGTGCTGGCTGTTCTAAAACTTTGAACACAAAATATCACGTTCAGCTTGAGTTTGAAAGAGTAGACGGTGAGAAACCACAGGGAGACTTTCTGCAGGCAGTTAGGGTTACCTGTTTTGTTTTATTGGTTTTTTTTTTTTTTGTCCTCCCCTAGAAATTTAACTTCTTATACTTACATTTGCCATGTAAAAATGACTTTTTCCTGGAGCAAGAGAAAACGTGTCTGTGCTGTAGCTGACATTTTTGTCGAGTACGGTGGTAGAAGGGGACTAATGTCTTTCTTTGTATCTCTTCTTTCTTAATCACTTCAGGTGAATATATAGAAATCTGTATACTTCTAAAAGAGGCTATCTTCAGTCTGAGGATTTATTTGACAACAAGGGTTTATTCTTTAGGGATGGGGTGAACAACTGTCCCAGTTTTCACAGGACTGAGGAGTATTCTGGAACACAGGACTGCAAGGACTAAATGAATTTGGGAAGTGGCAGGCATATGGAAAAGAACTGGACATGCTATCTAGGTTGCTCTGCTAAGCTTTTGGTAACTGCAGCCTCCTATAGGAGGAACTCCCCTCCTAGTAATTGCTAAATATTTTGAATTAGTTTGCCTTCGAGAGGCAGTGTATTCTCTGAAAGTTGGTGGTGGGGTGGGGCTTCCCAAATATGGACATAGTAACTCCCAGCCAAGGAACACGTATCTATTGTTGACTTTTCTGCCTGTTCCTCTTGGGTAAATTTGCCTTTCATGTTTCAGAGCCAAAAGGACCATTTCACAGCAAGTGTGCCCGGGCTTTCCATGGCCCTTTCTTTCCTAAGTTTCACAGTCATTAGAGGCACAATAGCCACCCCATGTCAGATGCCTAAAGTTTTGTGGAGCTGCCCTCAGGGACTTGGGCATCATAATATGTCCCAAAGAGGCTTCACCCCCTTGTCCTGACAAAGGAGCATCTGTTGAAGGCCTTTTGCTTGAAGTAATTCAGCTCAGCCCTAGACCACTAGGTTGGCGCTATTAAATCCCCAGCTCCATTGTTTAAGACATTTCTTGAAAAGAGGAGTGTGCATGTTCTTTACCTTTACTTGTTTGCTTAATGCTGAAATGTCTAACCTACAGCCTGTCACCGTTAGCCTGGTCACAGTGACAACAGCAGCTTGATAACCAACTTAAATTTATATAGCTTGTTCTGGTTTCCCTGAACTTGGCACAACAGTATCTCTTTTTATTCTTGTGCAGACACAGGGGAAAACAGTTGCGATTATGCATTATATCCATTTTATAAATGATAAAACATGTTTACTTCTTCAAGTCCAGTTGAGCTGGGTTTTGATAAAAATTAGTTCAATGCTGGTTGATAAATTGCATTACCATATGGATTATTGAATTGTCTTTTCTCACTATTTGATATTCAGGTGGTTCATAGTTGAAGTCAATAAAAACAGCTTTCAAGAAGCTAGACGAGTGGCTGGTTGCAAGTCTTTCAGCTCCAAGCCCTTTATAGAGCCACACTGCTTTACAGACTTCTGTCTGGCCTAGTTCCATGCTCTTCAAATAGGGATCTGCAGCAGGGGCCATGAGGACGCTGGATAATATGATCATGGTTTATCTAACATAAAAATAGCAGGATTTCCTAATAAACACATTATTTTTATGTTAAATCAACCATGCACATATTATAAAATAAAATGAAAATTCACATGAAAATGTATGTAACACAGGAAACTTCAAAGAACATTTAGCCTTCTGGGGGCCTCTCTGCTTACCCACTCTACCTTCTCTGTTGTTTAAAAGAGGGGGCTACTTCAGGATACTTTTTGAGAGGGATGTTTCAGGGCAACAGTTTAATAATCAATGATTCTGTCCAATTCTGCCTCTTACCCATGGATGCCACACTCTGTACCTCTCCGAGTGTTTGCTGACCTTGAGCTCACAGTATTTATCTTGTCCGTGATAGCAATATTAGCTGTTCTACCAAAATAACAGAATTCAGTGATAACTTTTCTTCCTTATAGCTCAGGCTGAAATGAGAGTACATTTAGTCTTCTGTAAGTTTCAAATCAGAACACACTGTATAGTGAGCCTTCTGAGTTGCCACACTAAAAAGAAAATGTATCTAATATTTACTGAATGTTCACTCTATACCAAACACTTAGCTAAGCACTTCACATACATTTGTTACAACTGCTGTAAATTGCCTTTATTATCATCCTAATTTTGAAGATGAGAGAACATTCTTGACGATCATAATCAGCTTGTCCAAGATTACACAGGTAGTAAATGACAGAACTGGAATTTCAAATCTAGGTAGGCTGAGTTTGAGCCTGTGCTCTAAATCACTCTTTATGTGGTTCTTCTTGCCGTAGAAGTATTTTAAGAACAGTTCCTATAGTGCACCATATGAACGATGAGCTCTATTGCTTTGATGATAATTTTACATCCATAAATATTCATCATAAATCAATTAAGTAATACTGTTATGCTCATTCATTCAACAAAGATTTTTGAATCCTAACTATGCACCAGGTTCTATGAAATGCTGATATGAGTAAGGCAAGATCTCTTAGAGCAGTTCAAAGTCTAGTGGTAGAGATGGACGTATAAAGAAAATATGAAACAAATAATGTCAGGATGAAACAGAGGCTATAGCCCAGGGATACTTTACCACATGGATTTAGAATTTATATGGGAAACTGATATGACATAATAACCATAAAAAATTCTTCTCAAAAAATAAAAAGAGTGATGATTGTGCAGAACAAGGAGCAGAGACACGGATGAAGGTGGAATAAATTTCAAGTGAATCTTTCAAACTCACTTGATCATTTTGTTGGGCTCTTTGGAAACATTTAATTGCTAATTCTTGTTAGTTTCTGAAATCAGTTTCATTGGCCAACCTCATCCCATGCCTTCAAGCAAAACTTCATGTTAATGGTAGCATTTGTTTCTCATTAATTTCTTTGGTTTTCTTAATGGCCAATTTGAAGCCTTATTAATAGTTAATATCTTTAGCAATGTAAACATTTGCATTAATAAAACAGATGCAAAATTACTGCCCCAGCCAACCACTGTCATGTTAAAGTGCTACGAAAGATAAATAGTAGTAGAGTTGGGTTGAGCTAATCCTCAGAGGACCAATAACATCTTTCCAATTGTCTTATTCTTCCTTGATTGCTGTCTGCCCATCTACTTCAAAACTCAGAGAAGATGTTGCAACATTAAATTTTTGCTAGTTATTTTTTCTTAAGATACCATTTTAAAGGAAAATTATTTTCTTGTTTAACTGTTCCTCTCCTTATTTCAGGACAAGACATGTAGAAAACAAGTAGTCTATGATTTTCTTATGTTTAATTTTTGACAACTGACATTTTTTTGTATATTGACCACAATAAGCTACCTAATGTATGCTGAATTTAGACTTTTACTCATCAATGGAAAACATTTTTAAGCTGTTTCCTAATGGTATTTCTGTTAGTCAATAATTTAGGCAATATAACTGTCTTTGCCTATAGAGAAATGTTTACCCAGTTTGCATGTTCAGATATACTTATTTTATAAGAATGAGTGGAGAATGGGAGGCTGGTACTTACACTAGTGGTAATAAGTACAGTCTCATAAACCTTGATAATTAAAGAAATAATTGAGTTTAACAAAAATGGTGAAATTTTGGCTTTGATTGGATGCTCATCTAACTTAGGTCAGTGTATTAATCAGAATATGCTAATTTCTGTAACAAATAAAATCTTAATAAAGGTTTTTAATTGCTCATGTTACAGTAAAATATGAGTCAATGGGAATCTCTCTTTGTTCCATACAGTGATTCAGGGATCCAGGCATTGTCCTCCTCATGGCCTCACTGTCCTCCATCAGATCCCTTGCCTCCAGCAGGCAGATGAGTAGCGTAAGAGCAGGTAGAGAAAGAGAACACACAGGAGATTTAGGGGGAAAGGCCTGGAAGTGCCACACATCACATTTGCTCACATTCCTTGGACAGATTTCCGTCACATGACAGAGGTGCCTAGGAAATACAGCCTGGTCTTGTGCTGAAGAGCTAAAGTAAATGGGATTCGGTGATTACGCGGCATTTCCTCTGGCACAGTAGATCGAGTGTTTGTTTGATTGTGAAGAAACAGGAAAAGATTGAGGAACATATATAAAATGTTGGAAATAAATGGACAAAATTATGTTTAAGAAGGAAATGTAACCAGAGATTTGATGGCACTTTAGGAATAGACCTGTTTCTCCTCTCACTGTTCCTGGCTCAGTTACATGTAGGTCTGTTAGGGGCTTATGCGAATATGTACAGAAGTAGATTTTTAGTAGGACTGTAAATGCCTCCCCTTTTGCAGAAACTGGGTTCCAGAGAATTTAAACAGGAGATATAAATTGTAAACATTTTTCCTACAAGACCTAGAATGTACCCAACAGCATCCAACTTTCTCTCCAATATCCTAGATTTTTCTATTTGACTTTCAACCCCCCTGGTAACACTGAGGAGGGCATCTGTGTCTTATAACTTAGTCGCTACTCCTTGGGATCCATCAAGTGAGTAGTGATGCTGGAATAATGCACACAGAGAAACGGGAGTGGAATTACAGAATTACAAGATAGAAAGCATTTCACTTGAGGGGTTTCCAATAGCCCAGCAAATGTAAGACTTTCAAATATGTAAGTCAGAAACCCTAGTAATTTCCTGTACAAGTGTCTCAACACACAAAATAAACATTCCCCAGTGGGAGACAAAATATCACATTCCCTGATAGGTTTAAAACAATACAAAGCTATGAATCATTTGTTGATCTTTTTAGCACACTTATTGTCTCTAGAATTAGATGCTGAGTCCTGGAGAGCAGGGGCTATAACCTTCAAATCAAATTTTGTGTCACAAATGCAGTAAAGGTTAAAGAACTGCCCATTTGCAGTAACAGACAGGCAGAATCTGCTATAAGACATTTAAAAAGAAGGATCTCCACCTCATGCTGACCTCCAAGTGCTGAGTCAGTCCTCAGTCTTTTTCTGGGGCAATGGGTTATGTGGTTCTGCTCTAGGAACTATTCACAGCCTGTACGGAATGTCAGCTCCCTCCGCAATCTGATTTCTCCCTCAATGTGTAAAAGAGAACACACACAGACCTTTTTCATCAGTGTGTATCATTACCGAGGGTTATCATTTATGCTTCAGCATTTTGATTAGGCTAAACAAATCATCTATGAAAGATTACATTCTATAGACCAAGGTAAATCTAAATGAAAACAACAACAAAAATAATTCTCCTTAAGAAATTCACTTCATCAACACCCAACTCTTCATTATGGTGATAACTTGAAATATATTTCTAAGCTCAAAGTCCTACCAGAGGGACAAGAAATTATATAGAGCTAAAGGAAGTGAGTCTGTAGTAAATATATATCAGGGTAATGACCAAGAATGCATCCTCTTCTCATAACTACTTCTAAGCCCTGCAATCAGATGAGCCCTATAGAGCTGTTTTTAATCATGGAAAGGACTAATGAAAAATTGGCATTCTCAAAGGTTTTGGAATATTTGTGTGACCTTGCTGAACCTTGAATTTTCATTATTGTTTCTCTCATATAGAAATGTTCACAATTCTGTCTCATGTGAAGGACAGAGAACTGAAAAGGAATCGGCAACAATGAAGTCAGTCTTCACTGCTGAAGAATGACCTCATTGCTTCATGAGCTGCAAGGAGGGAGGGCAGGGTCTTCTCAAAGGCGTCTAAAAGTTGTCTAGTCAGTCTGGGACTACTTGGTTACATAAAGCATCTTAAAGATTTTATTAATTAGATTGTCATCCACACTGTTTCCTGACTTTGTGCTATGCTGTCTGGATGAAATTGTGCACAAGAATGGATTTTGAGCTAGGTATAATAGTCTTAACCAGAGACTCTTCCGGTACAGTGAAATGAGTCAAAGGTACCAAGAGATTCTTTGTACCCTTCATAGACAAAACCCCCTACTGTCTTCTCCCCTTCCCCTATTGTCCCTAGTCCTGGGAACCCCATGTCTCCCCATATCCCAGCCCAGCTTCCTCCCCTGTTCGGCCCACCATCTGCACTCACCTGACTTTTCCGGGGGGATTGTTTCTGCCACTCTTCTATCCCATCAATAGTGATTCGTCTTAGTTCCTTTACTTTCAGTGACCTGCTTGGCTGACCAAAGTGAATTTGATGGAGGAATATGCGATGTTATGTTAGAGTAGATTTGCACCTTCCATTTAGTTCATGAATACTTACTGCACACCTACTTTGTGTTGTACCTATTTTCTATGGGACATAAAAAAGAATAAAGGACGATTTACTTCCAAAATGCACACCATCCTCTGGAATTTAATGTGTGTTATCTCTCGGTAACATATTTGTATTTTAATGGCCCTTAAGTTCCCAGGGCCATAAGCCAAAGGAAAGAATAGTATTTATAATTTTGGGCAGAGCTAATAGAATGATACCTTTGCATGGAGCTTGGAGAGGATAAGTTGGTTACGAAGTTCTTAGACCCAAAAAGAGAGGCAGTATGACTATATACACATAGTAGCCCACATGAGCTCAAGTTTCACCAATTCAGTGTTACTATTACTTGGGGTAGCAGGTATGGGTGTGGAAAACATGATTGAAAATCTTCTATATTTTCTGTATTTGTCCACAGAAGCAGTAACCATGTAGCACGATAAAGGGCCTCTTGGGGCATTCTGAGCAGCCATGGCCTTCCCTCACACCTGATGTCTCTGGGGATTTGTGAAGTTCTGTTTTAGTGTTGCTGATACAGTGGACTGAACTGAGAGAGGGAAGATTGGAGTCCAACATCGGGTTCTACTTTTACCTTCTTATCCTGATGACTTGATGCCAAATGAGTGTGTCATTTTCAAGAGTCAATGTTTTTACTCTTTAAGGGAAGGGAAGTTCCTCGGGTAACAACATTCACTATCACTAGAATGGTCTCAATTTACTTGGTTCAGGTTCAGGTTTGCAGCCAATCATCACAGGTTACTGTAAAGCTTTTAGTCAGGGACAGTATTTGGCAAACCCCGTTTGTACATATGAAGGAGGTGGCCATGAGTTGGAGGCTACTCTGTTTGCAACTGTTATAAGAGAAGGAAAACAAGACTCTCTTGATTAGTTGAGTTGTTCACCTTAACTCTCAGCACCTGTATTAAAAGCAAAGGGATGCTGGCTAATCCTACCCACATTAGGAAAACCTACAAAACCAAAAGCCATATTTTTGAAAATTTTCTTTTCGAAAGAAAACAGGGTTTTAGAAATATGTCAAGCTTGTTTTCAAAGTCATCTGTTGTTTGAAGTCCACTCCATGGTTCAGTTATTTTTAGAGGCTCGTGGTTTAGCAGAAAATACACTGAACTAGGAGTCAGAACAGGTGGGCTCTGGTCTCCTGTTTCCAGCTGTGTGGTGGTCAAAGGTGCCCAGCCATTCATTTTTGGCTCTCTTGAAAACTCACCTGTTACAGGAAAAGCAGGACTAAGTGGCCTTCTGTGTTGCTTCTCTAGTTAAAACTCTATGATTCAAAGCATTTGGCTGACGACACTGGTCTCTGAACTCAGCCGCAGATGATGGATAGATCCAGCAAGTCAATTGGCATCTCCAATAATACGTTGCCTTCCTCCATTTCCAGCTCAAGGCCACTGACTTTCCCTCAGGGCCTTTGTTTTATTCTTCAGCAGAGTAATTGATTGTGGCCAGGGACTCAATCCGTCCTATCAGTTACCCTTTCGTCAGTGATTGTGCAGAGTTCACCAAAGTTCCTTCCACCTTCCTCTTCTGGTGTACTTCTCAGGATCAGTAATAACCTTGAAGTCAGCTTACAGGCTACATTTTTTTTTTCTTGTAGCAAATGTTAGATTTATTCAAGAAACTTTATGTATATTTCCTTTATTTTATTTTATTTTATTTTTTTATTATTATTCCAAGGTATTGTGAGGGTACAAACATTCTAGTTACACTTTATGTCTTTGCCTCACCCAAATGCAGGTTAAAGGCGTGCCCTTCCCTCCCTTTAGTGTGAAGGTCCT